>JAODKE010000037.1:23988568-24015581 GCA_026779605.1 Mormyrus hasselquistii | reverse complement strand
TAATAATAATAATAATAATAATAATAATAATAATAATAATAATAATAATAATTATTATTATTATTATTATTATTATTTTATTCATTGTTTATCCATCATTATCTGGACAGAAGGAAACCTATAAAAGTCACTGCTTTTTGGCATTAAAGGCACAGCTTCCTCACTCATTCATTAAATATAATATCTATAATATCTGTGATATCTGGCGAAATATTTTGATATATATTTCTAAGCGAGATAGAATATTTTGCCCGTATACAACAATCAGCATTCATGTTGTTAGTGGAATATGCGTAGTGATTGTTGCAATGTACGGCTAGTTAGGTATTCAAGGAGAGGTTTATGCATAGTTTTAAAATAATCTAACATTGTGTCAGAACCACAAAACTAACATGGTTTTATAACGGCAGGAAACACATGTAAGGAGAACAGGTTGGGTATGCAAAAGACCAGGTTTTAATGAGAGGATCAAGCTGAAATTTTCATGCAATTTCATCCACAAGATATGATCTAGAAATTACGATATCATGTTACTGTTCACAATGAACATTTATCTCCAACATGGACTGGAATGTGTGGCACATGTGTTTCAGTGGCAACAAAATATGTCCCCTTAAACAAAGGTTATATCAGTGTGGTCAAGTGCATAGGTCCCAAACGAAAGAGAGTTCAAGGCCTCCCTCACACTAAGGACCATGGCATACAGGTCAGTACCTAATGACTTCGACCAGATGGTACCTTTCCATGGGAGAGAAAAGGGACATACACAAGCTGGACGTGCTGTAGAACTTGCTGGAAGCATATTCTAACTTAATGTTCAGTGATATGCATCGTTTATCATAATTATGTCTTGTTTAAAAAAATCATATCAGACTTGCACTTTCTTTTTCCAAACAAGTTTCTTTGTTTATGTCTTGTGTTTTTTTCCAGTAATGATAACTCACAGAATAATGATTTCCATAAAGGAAATGTGCTTGTTTTATGAGAGTGAATATGTTAGCATTGTCATCATTATTACCAGACAACACCATTATAATATTACAGGCCTCATTTTTCATTGTGGAAAGTTTCTGGATATTTCAAATATGTTACTGATAATTTTTTTCTTACACAAAGGCCATGCATTCACAGGAACTTAAAATATGATTGCTAAGTTTGATTTCATATTTTTATTAGGCTACATAATTTTAATAATAAAGGCGGAATGGACAATAAGGCTTTATATTGAGATGTCTCCATCTTGGATGATTTGTTATTTTACTTCAAGTTAAAATTGTGAAACAATAAACATTTCATATTTAAAGGAAGAGGATATTTTTAAGAGACCAAGGTGGCAGACATTATGTATTCATTATTTTTGCTAATAATATTTGATTCCAAAGAACTTCACACAGGGCTTAAAGTTTATAAGGTATCATTGGCTTGAAAGTCCCCATTTGAGTTCCTCCTATTGTACCCTCATGTAATTTAAGTAATGCTAAAAACCTCAGGCAACAAAACAAAAACAAAAACTACTTCAAGTCAATGCAATCTTGTAAATATCAATGTGAAGAACCAGATATGAAAAAGAAAACAAAAAAGAAATAAATCACCTTTCCTCTACAGTTAAATTAATATAGTTCAAGATCACACACACTATTAAAGTAACACCAGTCTTTTTAACCCTCAATTGACTTGATCTGCAAAATGTTATTTTAACACCAAAAAATACAATGCCATATTTTTCGAACATCCCAGCTGCAAATAGCAATACTGTAGAAGAATATAGTTGTTTTAATGTTTGGCAGTGTTGACAGTACTATATAATTTGTCCTCAGGTTTTGGTAACAAACAATGCAACCAGTAATTGTTAGATTAAAATAGATAGATAGATAGATAGATAGATAGATAGATAGATAGATAGATAGATAGATAGATAGATAGATAGATAGACATTTTCTGATCATGCAAATTCATTGTACTTTGTGGAATACTTTCTCTAAAACACTAATGTACAATTCTGATTGTCCATCTAAAAAATGTAACTTTACAAAAAACATATTTCTAAGGAGTGATATTGTGTAAATCATACAAATAACAAAAGAATCCCTATTCTCAATATTAGTCATATGAGATATGCAGAGATGTGCCACTGTCACCAATCATTATTTTCTAGTATTTCTTTAGGTAACATGCATGACAGTAATTTTAAAGAGAATAATACTGTATAATTGGATAAGAATAAATCTCAGGAGAGAGGAATGCTGTGTTTCCACAATAGGTACTTAAACTCCCATCTATTTCCATCTATTTCCAAAATACATTATGGCTGCATAATTAGTTACCAAATTAAACTATACTGTAGCAGAGCAAGTGCATCCCTTTCTGTGAAGGTCAAGGGCAGAGAATACGAATTTTCAATTCATGTTACAAATCTATGTCAAATGAACAGAGTTATCGAAATTCAGCCAAAAGAAATCTTAAGAGAATTAGTTGCATTTTTAATTAGAGTACAAGCCATTAAAAGAACAATTTCCTTCCCTCTCACCTTTTAAAAAAACAATAATAATAAAAAAAAAATAATAATTAAAATCAGGCCAAGGTCAAAATGTATTTGCTGGTTCCGTCATAATGTATAATTTCTATTTTTTTTTTCTAACTTTTGCATCGCTGCTTTGTGTTTTCCTGCAGCCTTCCTCTTTTTAAATGCAAATGCAATTCTGTGGCTTTCTGAGGCATCATCTCAGGCCGTATGCATGATTAGAGGGTGCTGTTCACTACAGTAGCATCCGGACAAGCTGATTATCCCCTTGGTGTTTGTGACAGTCTCAGTAAGAAATAGGCCCAGCCCTCGGAATGCTGGGGGTCCAATCATTTTCCCATCTCCGTACCGGCAGGAGCTAGGTGAAGTTCGAACCCCCTTCACTTCTGTCCTTTGCTGTCAAGGAGGATAATGGCTGCATTCATTTTGTCTGCTTTGTCCAGGGGGGGAAAAATGCAGATGAAGATCACAGCTCATCTGAACTTGGAGTTTTTGTCCAACATATTGCTGCTTTATACGCACATGTTTTTATACCTAAATCTTATTTTTTAATATTAACATAAATTTTTACCATTAAATAATGTAATTTGAATTCCAAAGCATTGCTTTAACGGTCAGTTAAAGACAAATGTGATGCCAAGCACCATTTTTAATGTATAGCCTTACAACCATCCGAGGTTCCAAAATACTTATTCAATTTAAGAGATGGATATTTTACATAAACAATCCATATGTTATGCTATACAAGTATAACATATGAATGTCACCTGCTTTATTAGAACTTTGTAAGAACTTTACTAGGAAACCAGGCTACAGATAATTACATGGTTAAGCATTGATAAACATTTGCGGTTAGACAACCAAAACGTTGTATTCATAAACTCTTTTTGTTGAAACTGATAAAATAAATGTCATTCCTCTGTGCTGAAACTTCCAAAGAAGTTATTGACATAACTTATTTCTTATTTGACCACTGACAAGTCCCCCTTGCAGCAAACAAAAATTTGGACAATTGAGTACTGTACAACATTCTTGACTGTACCTCCTTCAAATTCATGCAAGCTCAGTCAGAGGAAAAGAATTCAATAGGTTTTACTGACATCTTCTGCTCCGTATGCTTGTAAAGGACACCTTATGGAGAATAAATTCATTTATAACGTTTAACAATTGTGTATGTTCTTTTTCCAGAAGTCATAATAAAAAAAAAATACAACAATACCTGGTACTTTTAAATTCTATATGTAAGGGTTAATTTACGGGAAGCAGAGGATTGTACATTTTAAACGGAAAGCAAAGCAGAGTGCGTTTAATTAAAGGCATATGACAGACGGCTTGGAAACATTAACCTGTTTATAGCATGATTACCACACGTTATGCTTACACATTTGTACGAACCAAAAACACATTTATTATTAGAATTACTATTTGGGCTTGTGTAGTACTTGCTTTTGCTGAATGTGTGTCTTTTAGCAGAAACCGTGGATAATCCCAAACCATTTGCAAAGCCCATATGCAGCTTAATTTTCTTGAACATACATATAGTAACATGTAATTGATAAATTACATGCAGTAAGAATACCTGCATTAAATACATTAATAATCATACAGTACTGTACTCTCGCAAAAAAAAAGGGATTCTGACATTTTAACTTAATTCTCAAGATATCATGTATCAAAGATGACATGAAAGCATGAAAATCATGCTCTTTGTGTCCCTCAAAGGATGACGGAACAATGAAAAAACAAAGGCTGCTTACAAAAAAAATGTATTTGTTGAAGATATCTACTATTGTGGGTACTCACTGACTTACAAGTAGGTTGAAATTCGGTTCAAACGGTTTTTCAGCAAATCTCATGAGATCCAACATTGACCGGTTCTAACTGTGCCAAAAGTCTACTTGATAATTAAGTGATCTGGTTAGGAAATGCACTGATCCCAATAGCCTCTGTGAGCAGCGTTTGTCGTATTTTGTATGTTGTGGTTTTGCTATTGGTTTTTATCCTTTAATGAAAGCATTTCAGATTATACATTTGCAAAAAGGTACTTAAGATTTTATCAAGCTCATTGAGACTGACTGTTTATATTTAAACACGAAAGCCTGCTTACGTGATTGTTTTTCATTTTAATTAGTCCAGAAGTGATCAATATTCATTTTCAGAACTCCAATATTTTTATAAAAAGATTTTAATGAACATGAAGTTTCAGTAAAAGTAATTGAAGCAAATGCGGTGCATATAGTGCAGTGACTATTTGAATCGAACGTTTGATTCATATAAATGAACATATTGGTAGAATTGGTTGTGCAAATTGGTGAACTTCCCATCATTTCCGCTTTGTGAAATTCTACACATGCAATCAGTCCAAAAAACAGGACAACAAAGAACCAGAATCAAAATCCAAATTGTAAAGTCAACAAAACAGGCAGAAGATCAACAAATGCATGGTAATAAATCAACACAGCAAAATTAAGATTGACTTTATTGATCAGAAGGAGAAAGAACAGAAAGAACATAGGTCACTGATGGGAACCACAACTTGAACAGTGCAAAAATTGCATGTCTCATAGTTCCTCATTTACATTTTCCAAGTAATTGCTATTTTAAATGCTTTCTGAAATGCAATTAAATTTTTATAAGAACCTAATGTAGATTTTAAAAATAATACTTTCTGATGGAGACATCCCTTGAGTAGAACAGGTACACTTTAATCAGTGTGAAGAGTTACAAACATAGCCCAAAGAGGGTCCAACCTTGGCAACAATAATCATCTATGCAGAAACACACAAACACGCACACACAAACTGAAACCTTTTCTGATATGATTCACAAAGAAGCTTCCTGTTCATGAGGCAGCCAGACCAAACCATGTTGTACTCCGCCCTCAAATATGGTAAAGTGATATGTTTGGCTAATGAATGAGCATAACCAAGACCCTGGTTGGACTGCTAAAGTAAATGCATGTTAAAATAAATCATAATTTTCATTTCACAAAGCCTTCTAAACAGGGGTAGAAACTTCAGGTCCAGAAAGTACAAATCCAGGCCAAGGTTTTCTTTCAACCAGCCAGGTAAGTACTTTGTGATTGTAACTCTTTATACTCAACTGGATGGTTGGAAGAAAACCTTGGTCTGGAGCTATACTCTCTGGATCTGAAATTTCCACCTCTGCTTCTAAAGCACAAACTCCAATTAATGGAGAAAATTGATTGGTCTCTCAGCTTCTGTGTGTGCAGTTAAATAAATGATTATGCAAGTAACACCGCAAACTCCATCTTAAAAAGGTAAATTAATGTCTGCAGTTGTGCTACTCTTTTAGTTACGGGAGAGTGGTCAGCGATATTACTGTTCAATCAAATTATTTGATGGCATTATGTTTTTATTTTATTAAAAACAGTTAAATTTGAATGCGTGATGTAAATCTGAATAATTTAAGACAACACTACATGCTATAAGCCGTATGTGGGCAACAATGAAAAGGTGCAGGCACATTTTAAGTTGTAAGAAAAGACAGCTTGACTTATGTTAGAAGTGTTTTTGGGACATAACTGCTAACTTATCAGGTTTATGGCAATCTATGCCGATATGTGTGACTGTATAACAACACAATGTAGGCTATATATAAAATTTATGACACAAGTTAAGCAACACCTATTTCTATCTAATGTAAAACAACACTTGGAATAATACTCAGAATATCCCGTGCTTTGTCAGATCAGTTCTGCAATCTGAACTAGTGGCAAAAGACAAAAAGCATGCCACCTGGCATCATGCTTCTCCGGCCCCAGTTCTTATGCTCTGTGCATAGCCAGACATTGTGATGTGTTTAACGCCCTGTGCACTCAATGCTTTGCATGTATAGAGATTTCAACACTGCCATAAAGACTCTTATTGTTCACGAGACACTATCGAGACAGAGTTAAGTCAGAGTCAAAAAATAACGAGTTGCACATTGAGTCGGAAGTCAATTTAAGAGAGACTGGAGTGGGATTTGGACTTGAGTCCCCATCTCTGCACTGTAGATCCAAAAGTCATTGGTTCAAATCCCAGTTTTGAGGCCCTTGAGCATGTCTTTAACTTTCAATTGCTCCCGGGACAGTCTGACCCTCCTCTCTCAGAAATGTATGTTGCTTTGGATAAAAGATTCTGCTGAATAGGTTAAATGAAGATGTTATGGCTATGGGTGGTGAGTGGTATAACCAGGGGAAGTGTTGTACTGTCATAATATTGTTGAATTTTGCCAAACTCCTCTTCTCTGTAATTACTTCCAGTGAGTCTAGAGCCAGTCCTCTGATGAAGCTGGTCTTATTGATGAGTTTGTTCAGGTGTATAGCATACCTGAACTGATGGCATTTCCCCAGCAGGCCATAACATAGAAAAACATGCTGGCCACTATGGACTGATAAAACATACACGGCAGCTTGCTACACATATTAAAAGACCTAAGCCTCTTCAAAAAGTAGTCTGCTCTGGCCTTCCTTGTGCAGTGCTACTGTGTTGTCCTCCCAGTCCAATCTGCTGTTGTCTGCAGGTGGGCCCCCAGCTCCTTGTAGCCTTGCACCACCTCTACTTTTTCCTGACTGATTTCAGAGGCTCCTTGTTACACCGGAAGTCCACCTCCACGGAAGTCTGCCTTCTGATGCTGAGCTGCAGATTATTCTCAGAACATTTTGTGTAAGTAAAACTCCTATGAGCAGACAGGGCAGTTCCCTGAGGTGCTCCAGTGTTGCTCATCACCATCTCTGACACATAGTTCTGGCACTTTTCAAACTGTCATCTGATCAAGGAGACTGAGGGGGCCCCAAGCTGCATTGTCCTGAGCATGTTCCCCAATTACAGAGTAGAATGGTATTAAAAACATGGGGGAAGTCAAAGAACATGATCCTGACTGTGGTGCCGGGTTTGTCTAGGTGGGAGTGGGATCTGAAAAACAAGTGGATTAAAACATCAGATCAGAGTTGGTCTTTTACCAGAGGTCAGAGCTGTTTTAGTACTAGCCTCTCAAAGGTCTTCCTGATATGTGAGGTGAGAGCAACTGGTCTGAAGACTGAAAGGTGGAGGGCCATTTCATTGGAACGGAAACAACATAGGATGTCTTCCATTGCAGGGACACCATCTGCAGACTTGATGTACTCACACTATGCAATCTGTACCATGCCTGAGCATGTTTGACCCTCAAAGTCCTGTTCGTTGAACTAGTGTGATTGCTCTGTATTGTGCCCTAGCAAGGTACACTTAAGCATGCCTAGGCCTGGATAGTCAGAATCAGGCATAGTATGCATCCAGGGTAATCACTAACTTTGCCCGAGCATGGAACACACACATTACACCAATGATGCGACTGATACAAACATGTGCACATGTGCACTATATATGAACTGGACCTAGAAGGAATGGATTGGGCAGGCTGTATCAAGTAGTGATAAACATTTAGCAAACCTGGTGGCAAAGGGATCACTTCAGCCTACAGCAGCACCATTAAATGAAAATAACTGTGCTGCATACTCAATAAATCTATAAGTGTCATGTATCATTGCATCCAAAATGACTCCAAATAAACCAAAAATAAGGACAATAATCATGATCTCGATTGTGCTGTGTGATGCCTCTTTGTTTCAATGTTTTCTTTAACACAAAACGTCACACGGAGATGATGAAAGCATGCTCGGACACAAAATATTAAGCACAATGTGAGACCAGCAAGGGAGTGAGAAGGGGGGTCAATTGTGCTTGAGCATGGTACAAGGCACCCAGGCCAAGTGTGAGTACCCCCTCAGTTACAGGGAGAACAGGTGCGGTAGGATCCCGCAGAGCTGGCTGACACATGTCCTTAGCACCCTAGGGCTTCCACCAGAATCCACAGGCCTCCTCACCTGGTCATCAGCGACGGACAGAGTGGGAAGTAGAGTAGTGGTGGAGACCTAAGGTTTGATGTCTTTGATAAGTAAGTCACAGGGTGGTGCGAAGATAGTGGAATAGGGAGGGGGCCTGGAACCCCATCAGCTAGCACATGATTGGTAGTGTCGCCGAGAGGACTGGACAGACACCTGAAAAAACAGATTCCGCTCATTAGGTGTATCTGTGCTCCCTTCCACCACAGTGTTACCAGGCTGCTTGTAGCCCGTGATGGTCCTCATCCCATTTTTCAGTTCCTCCACACTCTTCTGTTGTAGATTTCCTTCCAGCTCCTCCCAATAGTGGTTATTCCCCTAACAGAGTTGAATTCTCAATTCCTTCTGCACCTCCTTGATCTCCTCTTTGTTTGTTATAGGGAAAACTGTGCTCTGACTTTGTGGGGACAGTGTAAAATGAATGTAGTCCATGATATAGTGGCTGATTCCCTCAATGCACTCCCCTTATGACTCTATACTGTATCTATATTATATCTCCTGAGCATGTCCTAATCTTTCTCCTCTAAGCTGTCTTGCAGAGGCTCCTCAGCCTACTTCAACTACTTCCTTACAGTCCTGGTGGTAACTGGTAGCCATTGACAGGTTAGGGTAAGTAACCTTATTGTGTATCGGAGTTGCTCAGGGGTGACAGAGATGCTAATGCCTTCTTAGCATTAGCGTTAGTCTCGAGTCATGTTGGTTTAGTGGAGCAATCCACAAACTGATAAAGGTTGTTGAGGGTGAAGGAGAGTGAAATGTGGTGGCCAGAGATGGCAATAAAAACAGTGCTGGGGTCAGTAGAAAATTTTTGAACTACAGAATGCATTTTCTCCCTAGCTACTGTATCAACTGCTTATAATTGTATATTCACAGCCAAAACAATAGCTTGCAAAAATTCATTCCTCCATTCCTGCAGCAAATTTGGCACAACCGACACTCTTCACTTAACGACCAAATTACATTCCTATGACTAGGTTGTTATGCAAATTGGGCGATAAGCAAGGACCCGCCCCATATCAATATTTCAAGCATACTGTACCGGTGGTGGGATTGTGTCAGCCATCTTTAGATATTGTTTAAATGTCACCTGAACTATTTATAACATTTTTAGTATATTTATAAATATTTCTACAGTAGTGTACTGTAGTATATACTGTAATAAGCAGCGTACTGTTCCCTATCCTGGATCTGGGAATGGACTGGTTTCGAGCCTTGCCAGTGATCTCCCTCTCCATGAGCAGCTCCTGATGCACTGGTTCCTTGCTGAGGTGGAGGACCTGCAGGGTATTCCAGAAAGCAGAATTTCCCAGTTAGCATCATAACTTAAGCCAAACATGGAAATTGTCCAATAGGAGGAGAGATAAGTGACATTCCATGAAGCATAATGGTCTGGGTGGTCCTGATAAAAATCCAGTATGAGTGTAGAGTCTAATATATCACTTGCTGGATCCAGTCTACTAGGTATTTTAACAATCGATGGTATTATTAGGAATCCAGTAGACTGTGAACAGAGTAAGCTGGTTCAGAAGTGGTTTAGTAGGGGTCATTGAGGGGTGCTTTGGACTTTAACAGATGGACTTAAGGAGTGAAACATGGAAATCTGGAGATATTCAATAACTGAATTGTAACTGGAGACGGTTGATGTGACAGAGCTTTTATGATGTTTCATGCGGACAGCTAAACTTGCTAACCTGGGGTGAGTTTCCCGAAACCTTCTTAATGCTTTGTTGTGCATAAGATCTATGTTAAAAGATAGAACTTATGAGCAACACAGTGTTAAGAAGGCTTCAGGAAACTCACCCCTGGACAGTACAGAGGTGTGGGAGAGTGGTGGAGATTTGTGTCCAGACAGCTTGCTACAGCTATACATGAGCTGTCTACCAGATCGGACCGTATTGCTGGTACCACCCATCTATCACTGACATGTAATAACCTAACTGAATGAATAAATTATAGCCATATTCTGCCCAAGCAATATGCTGGCTCCAATCTAAATTATTAGTTCTATGCTATTGGCAGAGATAGCAATCTGGTTAAGATGTTCAGACTGACTATTGGGATTGCAGGTGGTAACCCAATGCTACTGTAAGCTCACACTCACCCACAGGCATATACAGAAGGTATGCCAAATCCAGGATGTAAAATGTGAGCCCCTGTAAGACACAATGTTCTGAGGTACCTTATCTTCAAATAATGATCTACAGTGATTAGAATGATCATGTGGCCCTGGAACAGAGGCAGATCAGTAATAGTATCTATTGCTCAGTCAGACTATGAACTGTGGGGGATGAGAAGAGGCATCAACTCACCTATGGGCGGTTATCTAAATGTCTTTGCCTGGGGGCAAATGGAGCAGGACAGGACATAGACCTTAATGTCATTTCTGACAGGTGATCAACAGAATTTTATTGAGCCAGGTTCAAGGACCTTGGTGATCTTGAGATGACGAAAGCTAAGGAAGGTATACACCTACTGGAGCAGATGAGGACAAATCTCCTCATAGTATGGCTGATTTAGAAATGCCAGTTGCCCCCAACTGTGAAGGCTATGGTCTGTGGCCCAACATCAGCTCTTTCCCCTACATCTGCCACTGGCTTGGCTTCAATCAGCACCATCATTGCTCTGCCTGAGAAATATAATAGACATTCAGACAAGTGTAAGGGTGCAATGTGCCCTGTATATTGAGAATAAACCTGAGAAATTCCCCATGGTTGGAAACAGAATTCATTTAACCACCTCACTTCCATCTAGTAGAGCCAGGGACTGGGTTGCAGTCATATGGCTTCAGAGGAGTACCAGCCTGGACACCAGCGGTTCTCTTGCCCATTTGCTTTAGGAGTAGCATCTGCCTACCGGCTACTCAGTTATCAGCCTCAGCCCTTGTTAATATAACCCAACAGCAGTTATGCTTACTAGTCATGATTTCTTTTGCTACGGTGTCATTCTACCTCTCTGCGTCAGGTGACTCAAGTGCATTGTGAAGCTTCATAGATATCGGGTTAATTTGGAGATTATAATTCCCCACTCACGAGGTCAAACCACTTTTCTGAGTATTAACTGATGCATGGGTACAGGTCATAAATCTCAGTAAAGCGTGACAGTTTCACCACATCCCATACATGCTCTATTGGATTGAGATCTGGTGACTCTGGAGGCAATGTACCTGCATGATTTTATTCATTGTGCAATACAATATGATTGGCTGATTGGATATTTGTTACTAGCACTTGAACAGGTGTGCCTAATAAAGTGGCCTGTAAGTGTATAATCTCATTTGCGAGGGTGACAAATGAAAAACCATGTTTATCACCACAAAGGGGCAATATTAATACCAACTTTTCTATGGCACTTTTCCATATGCTAAGGCAAAGAAATATGAGTTCCAAGCACCACTGCAGTGGTCTGGGCCAGTTCACTAATCTTCTTCTCTTGTCAGGACATAATGGCATGGAGCTCTGCTAGATCTTCCTCACAGTATTCTGAAGTATTCTGTAGTGAATCAGGTCCATGCACAGAGCACTCGGTGGTGGTTTATCAGCCGATTCCAAAGCAGACTCCATAAGCTATACTGGCATTCAGTCAGAATAACCAGAACCAGAGTAACCAGAGTCAAACAACACCAGAATCAGAACCCAAACTGAAAAGTCCAAAGATAGGCAGAAGGTCAGAAAATGGATGGCAAACAACAAGTTTTTAAAATAATGACACTGGAATTACTCACCTAGTAGATTTATTAAATTGGTGGTGATAACTGGGGAAAGGTTGCGGTTTGGTGAAAGATCCAAGCTGGATACCACAGACTTGGACATGGACTGGTTTGGGGCCTGACGGTTTGTGTGTGTGTGTGTGTGTGTGTGTGTGTGCATGTGTGTGTGTGTGTGTGTGTGGGGGGGGGGATTGAAGATGCTAATGAGCCAACTCAATCATCTCACAAATAAGTCAAATGGGTCAGCTGAAGAACGCATCCACTCTAAGGATCTGTGTGTCTCTTATTTATCATAGAGAATGTGACAGGCACAGCCCCCACAGAATGCCGTGTCTTTTTTCCTTTTCTTGTATGGCTGTTAGAAGAACAAAGTGGGGAGGGAGCCCAAGTAATTTTAAAATGTGTGACTGCGTGACACACCAAGTAAATGCATCAGGATAAAAGGGCCGGGGAAAGCTTTTTATTTCCAGCGTAAAGCAGCGAAATGACGATGTCTAAGGAATATCTGAGGCTTCATTTGCCTTATAAGAATAATGGCAGGAATTTAAGATCATTTGAAGTTTTTAGAAAGTGTATAACTGCAATTGCTTTGCAATTATCTATCCTTTTGGTAAATTTGGTAAATATCTATCGATTGTTATCATGTAATATTGGGTTACAGTTATTTAGTAAAAAAAAATGTATATCGCCACTATACTCGTTCAATATTGGACTTCTGCTCTTGATTAAAGGACGCCTTTGCCAGGACATTGTCTGACCCTCTTATCATCACCTTGGACAAAAGCATGCTAGCTAAAGAAATGAATTTAAGATGTACTTATGTTCTGTTAGCCACATTCTCCTTTGCAGTTTAACTCAGCCTCTTTTATTATTCTTTGTCATTTCAAGCTTAATACCATTTGAATAAGCCAAACTATATGTACTTAGTCCAAGAAACCAGTTGACATAAGAATTGTGGTCCAAAGGGCACAAGCTGCTATGCATTGAAAAAATAAAACAAAATAGTACTCTCCTCTCATATGCACATAAGAAGACAATTGCTTTTCTATCCCGGTAAGAACCTGTTGAGTATTCCTATGGTGTATACCCGGTAGACTGGTCAGTAAGTACCTAACATCAGGTACACATTCATTTCAAGTCTCATGGGGGTTCATATATAAAAAAAAAAAAAACACTTGCACGTTCTTGCGAATAACGTTCATGTGTTTAGTAAAAATCAGATTTATAAAATGTTGCTTAAACTGCAATACGCATTGTACAGGTTATGAATCATACATATTCTCATGAATGTGCTCTTATGAGCGAGAGCACCCCATTCCCATCCACTAATAAACCCTACATTGACAATAGCTACGGGTATATAAACATGCACATCCTATGTTTGTGACGCCATTTCTAAGACACTGGAAAAGAAATTAAACTGACCTCGTATAGACGTCTGACCAATTATCAAATGATCTGATTATTACATTGCTTAGGTGGAACTTGTGTATGTTAGACAAATGTTGGTCAGGTGTATGTGTGATTTGTGGGTTTGATTTTATATGATCAAAATCATTTCAATATTGTGTTTAGCTTATGTGCCGTCTGTGAGTTTCTGCGATCTTTCAGCACGCACAAAACATATTTACATTTACTTGTTCATGGGCAAAACTCAAATAACTGAAACCATGAATGTGAAGTGGATTTACTGTGGATTTACAAGTGGATTAACTTTTTAGTAAGTACATAGCTAACTTAAATTTCACATAATAAAAATATTGGTATGTATAAATTAATTAAAAAAAAAACAAACGATTAATGTTAGCTACATATCAGATATAATAAAAATGACTCAGTATTTATTAATGCACATTTCACCAAGCTCTAAAACTAAGTGCAAATGCAACTTAGATGCACATTTTTATCTGAACTCTAGATATTGCTTTTTTCTGTTTCCTTCATGATTGCTCTGAAGCATTTGTAAATGTGCACTGTTTTTTAATGTATGTTTTATTTGTGTTGATCCTTATAAATCCTTATGATTATTATTATTTACCTAACTGACTGTTTCCATTGCAGCAATAGGTAACATGCATGGGTACATGTTGCATCCAGATTATATTTATATGCAGCAGAGTATGTCTTTTGTTGTGTTCTCCCAACCGCAGAAAAACCATCCTTTCCCAACAGCAGATTTCCCAATATGACCCAGTAAACCATATAAATTTATAAAGGAAATGCAAACAATACAAATGGCCACAAATGGTTATGTTATTGAATTTTTTAAATCAAACTGGTATTTGAATAGGCCTTACCAATCAGAAAATACCTTCTGTTGCCTTAAGGTATTGGTTCCCAACCTCCTGATGTCTACAGAACAGTTTATGTCATAAACAAATGAAAACAGCTGTTTCTTTTTTTTTCAGTTTTTATTTAAGTTTGCTGGTCAGGGGAATACTAAATAGGTACAAAAATATGGGACAAATGGCATATTTTCATCAAAGCGGGACAGTGCATTTTTTATTCAGTATAGGACGATACCGTAATATACAAGGAGGCATCTCAACCTCCAACATTTTGTGGCCCAGTGGAATACTGAATTATCTTAAGGGATGTTATGCACTGCTTTCTCATTCCATCAGAAAACAGAGTCCAGCATCACATTCCCTTTATAATGTGCACAAGGATGCACATCATTGTATAGAACCGATAGAACTTGGGGAGAACAGGAATGCTTTCCCATACTGCTAAACCAAAGAACCAGTTGAAAAATTGAGCCAAATACAACTTGATTTAAGAGAAAACACAGCATTAAGACTGAAGTAAGCTTGAGCAGAAACTGTGATGCTTTGCATTTAAATGAGATATTACGAAGAAACCATATCTCACTGCCTTGTAAGAATACATATGGCTAATTACAATATATTCAGAAAGTATGAGAGAGTAATTTGCAGAAAGAAGAATAAGATAATTATGAAAGGTCAGGCCTTAAGATTTCTCTTTTTATTTTGTTGTGTAGAAGGTAAGAAAGTAACAGAGCATATTAAAAAGTGATGTGTTTTTCCTTAGCTTTAAACTTCTGGGACATGCTCTCCTGCGTTTTTGTACAGAAGCTAAACATGAATTTTTAGTTTTGGCATATTTTGTCATTTCATAGTTCTGAGTTCAACTTTAAAGTTATTTCATAGTTATTATAGAGCTCATTATTGGTATATTCACTTTGTTAGAACACTCTATTTGAATGCTTGTTTTGAATAAAAAAAAAAAAAAACAATACTTCCAAGGAACTATTCACACTATTATAATTTTAAGGAGAATTACAGTATTATTATAATATCCTTTTTTTGTGATCTAGGGGTAGTTTCTTTAATGATCTTTGAAATATATTTTGTTATGTGCTGTAATATTAACAAGTTCATATTTAAGAAAACTGAATTTTTCATTTCAGTTGAGTTTTCTAACCTTGGATTACACCTATCCCAGCTGGAAATACACCTGGGATAAAATACTCTTGACTGTCACATTGCTACATTGTGGCTTTCTTTGATTAATAGGTGTTGCGCTACAACATTTGTCCAAATTAAATGTGATGCGAAAAGACCTTTTGCTATCAATGGCATTCTCACAAAGGTGTAGGGACCATTGTGCTGTCAGACATATCCATTTATCGAAGACATGGTTAAGAATGATTATTTCACAAAGGACCAGCAGAAATCATCAAGGGTTTATGTATAGTACCTTTGCTAAATCTCAGACTTTCCCTATCTGGCTGGAAGAACATTATTCCTTATTGGTTATGTTTTTCTTTCTTTTGTCTAGACTGTTAAGATAAATCCTTGTGATATGTCATTTCTTAAGGCGTGCCTGCCCAGTGTCCAGCCGTAATTACACAATGTTAGTATTCACTAAGGTCTCCCTTGAATCCATGTTGGCTCATAAAATCAGGCTTTCACTTCTAAGTGCCTGCTATTTTGAACTGTATATACGACATTGTGTTGAAAAAGCATTGCTGTCTATGTCAAGTCCAATTTACCAGAAAAAAAGAAAAAGCCTGCTGAACAATCCTGTGTCCGGAATTCAAAAAGAGGCACAGAATAATCGAGTAACTGGCAAAGCGATACGTGATAAATAAATCCTTCCAGATTGTTTACCAATACACAGACACTATTGATGTACCATGTCAAATACCATGAGTATTTTTAGAATTTCTGCCCTTTCACAAAGACAGCAGTGTCAAAGACAATACAGGTGACAATTACTTTAGCATCTGTTCTGGAGCAAGACAAAGGCATTTGATAATAGGTGATAGCGGGCTTCGTTTATTTATGAATATATTACTCTTTTATTTCACTGTAAAAAATGCCACAGTTGCCTAAATACATCAAACTGGCCAAATGGTTACAGTACAAGAGATGCCGCTGGAGGTTGATGCATTTTGAAACGGGAAACACATTCTGTAACTACAAGTCTTTCCTGACACAAGCAATGCTCTTTTTTTAAGCCATATGTTAACTGACATCCGTTCCGGATCTCATTTAGAAATGTTTGCAATTAAATCTTTTTCCCTGTCTATTCGCTCATCCGTCCAATGAATACCAATATTCCCATTTAAATATTACTGTGTATGATATACACAAATATCTGTGTACCACTGCACAAGAGACAGGAATGATATTTTAATCCAGTCTCTAGGAAGCACTTATGAAGTAATCAGGTGATACCCTACTGGCCAACTTAATACCTGGAAGGTTTCATGCCATTTCTGAGATGTGAGATATCAAGCTGTTTCCCGCTTCCCGAAGTGAGCGCTTCTGCTTGCTCTTTATAATATATGCTTGGATATCCATGCATTGCTGTGGTGTTCATTTCCCAAGCAGTTATGTCTCTGCCAAATTAAAGAATCTAATAAAAATCCCTGAATGCTTAACCGTCAATAGCACAGCAGGTGAAATTGTGTATCAATCGCTTACAGTGTGTATATTCATCCATCTGTCATTGCTACTCTCCAGCAGTCCTCAGCAATACCATACAGCGAAAGATCGTTTCTTTTGTTAAATATATTAGGGGTGATGCCATCCTGAGTACCAAAATCATCTCTAAAATGCAAATGCATTCTCCACAACTGCACATTTACCTTCTTAACCTGCACAACAGCTTTTGCTCAATAATGCCCCTCTTACCTGCCGCTACGGTAGCAATATAATTAGTTTTGAAATTTTAAAGTGCTCTGATAAGTGAGACTAGCAAAACAATTCTCTTGCAGTGCAATAAAATATGGAATAAGAGATCAGTTTCTCTATACATGGAGGATCTTGAAATAAAACATTTTAATAGTGGAAAAAAACTTTTAATAGTGGAAATAAAATCAAAAAAAGAGAAAAAAGAAAAATCAAATTAAAGTTTGCAATAAAAAAGTTAATATTAAACAGATTTGTGGATTTAAAAACATTCTTCACTAACTAACTTCTCTGAGTTTCCTCTCGCCTTATTTTCCAATATGCCCTTGTTGGTAAAACAAATATTCCATATCCCACATGCAACCTGAGCTTTGACATAGATAATTAAAATGCAGTGTATCCAAGTGCAGGGTCACAGGAATCCAGGGATGTGAGTCCATCACAATTGGCAACTTGGATTCATCAATTCGCCAACATTTTTCCATACTACATGGAGGACCCAGGGCCAGTGCTATGCTATACTCACTCCATTATACTTACATGTATGAGAATATAATAAAAATTAAATAATTAAATAATTGTCAAAGTTAAATAACTAAGAAATCTAATTAGCCTGAGCAATATTCTGGTATCAACATCTTATCGTCTGCCATAAAAAAGTTCCAGGCAAAGGCGTTACTGGCAGAAAGGGGGAGCGACTGAGCAGTGTTCTCTGCTGTGACTACATTTCAGGATACAACCACAAATACACCAATAAATATTTGATATGTCTTACAGGCTGTGATATCAGGATAAAAGATAAGAAGAAATCTGTTCAAGGCAGCGTCCCGAGGGAAGTGTCCACAAAACAGGACACTGGATTGCAACTGTCTTAGCCTCAGATGTTATTTTATACTTACCAGATGCATGTTTTCCACAGAACATAATTGCAAAAATTATATTTCTCTTAAAGACTCAAGGTCAGAGATAGATAGATAGATAGATAGATAGATAGATAGATAGATAGATAGATAGATAGATAGATAGATAGATAGATAGACAATAGCTTAAACCTTGTTTTATTGCATTGTAATCTAAGACCCTAGAACAGGGGTCTCCAACTTCGGTCCTGGAGAGCTACTATCCAGTAGGTTTTCTATCCTACCTGGCTTCTAATGAGCCTCACCTGTTTTTGGGTAAATACCAGGAACAGGTGTGGCTCATCATAGGATAGTAACTCTCCAGGACCAGAGTTGGAGACCCCTGCCCTAGAAGTCCACATTTTTAAAAGTTAGTTATTTAAAAAAAAAAAAAAAATGTATGTACATCTCAAGTTGCGGCAAAAATGGAAGTTGCAGCATGATGGTATTTCCAAGCATGCATCAAAGGAATGGTTAAGTGAGCACCAAATCAATGTGCTTGACAAGCCATCACAATTTGCTGACCTCATTCCTTTCAGACATTTATGGTTGGAACTGAAGAAAGAAGCTCTTAAAAAGAAACCAGCCGTACAAATTCTCTAAGGTGGGATGGGAAAAAATCCCTAAGCATTGCCACAGCTTTGTATGATCAAAGCAAAAGCTCAATGTTCTGAATATAAGTTTATATTTATATAAATTAAACAAGCCATTTTTAAATAATATTTTTAGCATCGTAACCATTTTATCTCGATTTTTAATTTTTTTATTGTTTTCTATTTTGAGAAAAAAAAATGTTAAACTGCTAAACTGTATTATTTTACACCCGAGGAATGGTACAATTCTATATAGCATCATTAATGTAAAGCTATTAAGCACAATTCTTAATTCTGGATTATCATAAAATTATAAATTTTGCAATTTCAATTTATATTATGGGGGAAAATGTTTGCCATGTTCAAAACAAAGCCTATTCATTAGAGCATACAAAGTTCATTACAATGCAAATGTTCATGGTGAAACATTCAGTGAAACCCTGTAGAATTAATTAAAATCAATTAATGCTTTGAAGCAAACAAACTTTGCCCATTGCATTTTCCTTTATGCACAATACCGCAGTGAATTGCTGTCACTATTACAGAATAAAATTTGCCCAGTTTCTCATTGTAACAAGATACATATCTCATTATAACGAGATACGTATCGTTATAACAAGATCAGCATTTCATGGAGGCTCTGATGTATTTGTGTATTTCTTATTATAGTATGTATGTTTGACTGACTACAGTGTAACCCCTAAATTCCACTGTAGAACTGGATGAATTTTTTTGTGGTAACTTATTAGATATAGAACATTATCAAATTGTAATTGAAATAATACGAACATTTAAGCAAATAAATGTACTACCATAGAATTCAGGCTTGCCTGCAGTCCCATACCCAGCCTAAAGTAAGACACTGTCAAATCATATCAATTTTATTCTCCTCTTTTTTTGAGATTTACCTCTTTACAAAAACACAATACACCTATTGTGTTATTAGGAGATATGCTTCTCATTTTAAAGAAATCTTTTACATTCTCTTTTTGCCAGATAAATTAGTATTATAACACAAAACCCATTTTAGTGAGATAATTCCTTATCTTGGGGTGGCACAGTGGTTAGCGCTGTTGCTTCATACCTCTGGGACCAGACTTTGAGTCTCCAGCATGCCTCCATGGGTGTGGAGTTTATACGATCTCCATAGATGAACATGCTAATCTGGAGCTGCCAAACTGTATGTAGCTTTGAATGGTGCATATGTGTCATACCCTGCAATAGGTTGGTAACCCATTCTAAGTTATTCCCTGCCTTGTGCCCATAACTTCTGAGATAGGCTCCAGAGCCCCATGGGTATAGAAAATGGTTGGGATTTTGTTTCTTATTATAAGGAGATAAGCTGCCTATAGTTAGTGTGGGGGTTTACAGGGAGGAGTAACCCTTACCCTTACTGTGGAGGGGGTGGGCTGCCTGTAGTTACTGTGGTGGTATAGGGGGAGGAGTAACCCTTACTCTGTAAGGGGTGGGATCTGGATGGGAGAAGCATGCGTAAGGTTAGAGTTGCAGGAGGAGAATGGAGAGTAAGGTGAGTTAACAAATTGCTCCATGTTCGGGACTTTCTAGAGACTGTGTGTAGCTGTGGCCTACAGCGGCCATTAATAAAGCCCTCATTGCACTAAATATGGCAGTGGTCTGTGCAATTGGGGAAGGTCATTACAGTATCTCATTATAATGAGATTATCTTCACATTTTAATGTTATACTTTTGTTTTATAACATGATACATATCCTGTTAAAATTGCTCAGTGTCTTATTATATTATGTCATGGTGGTAGCAATAGACTCACAGAGCCATGGGCCCAGCACTACAAAGCAGCAGTGCTAACCACTGCACTGCCTATGACTTCCCAGCAATCAAATTGCATGTACAACTTGTTTTAACAGCACCCATCATTCCATCTTTTAACTTTTTATCAAGAGAATAGGTAATACGATTCTTGAATACCCTGATTAGGGTAGGCCAGAGAATTTTTTTAAATAAATACTCTTAAATTTAATTCAGCATGTTTAACTGAAATAACAGGACATATGATCAATGTCTGTGATTTCATTTTCGTTTTGTGAGTGATGAATAAGGACATTGTGTTCCTATTGTAAGATAACTGAGATTCACAGTTACGAACAACTCAGCAGTGCATAAAGATACTGGAAAATATAGAAACACAATACTTTATATGAGGTGGACGCTATGAATGTTTTGCTACTGTTTACATTCCTCAATGATCGTATCAAGTACGATATCTAGTCATAGCTACAGTAAAATCAGTTGCCCAAAACTGGTGTCAGTCAGATGAACATGGATGACAGAAATAAAAGTTCTACGCTCTCTACTGATAATTGTAAGTAATGGGAGATCCATAGAAATTTCTGGGTATACTGCTGCTTATAACAACGCCAATGAATAGCAATTGTGATAAACACCATATAAAGAATATCTTCTTGGTGGGGGATATTTAAATACAGAGAGAGAGTGAGGTTTTCCAGTTTCTGAATGATGTCATGAGCAAATGAAGAATTCATTTTTTACCCCTGGCTAGTGAAGTTTCTCTTATAAATAAGAAAAAATAAATAAGGTTCTGAGTGTAATTTATGTAAACAGTTTCCCAGTTGTTCTATTCTTCAGTATTTTTTTAGCAGGTTTTGACTTGTTAGACTGTATGCTATATTTACTGTTAAAATAAATAATCCAAAAGAGAGAACTTGCTATATACAGTTATATATGACAGATGTAGTACACCAGCTATTGTGAATTTAGTGTGCTACTGTGAGTTAGGATAGTAATAATTAAAAACAGTGTTAGAAGACTATGAGTATGAGTGCAAATGTTTTCAGTTTTAAAGAAACTTTAAGGTGAAGACTAGCTAAGTTATTTAATATTGTAATAGAAATGTTTTTCATGATCACATGATCCAGGGATCTAATCCATGTATTTATAAAGCAATGGTGATAATCTATATGTTAATGTTAAAAAGTGAAACTTTATAGTCCTGCTCTGTCTGTAATTGTAATTTTGTTTTTGACAGGGGAATCTAATGGAAGTAAAAAGCCTTGGGAATAGAAAACTGTAAATGTGCAGTTTGCCTGCCATTATGGCACCATATACGACACATACTGTAACAACATCATAAAAGAAAATCCAAAAAGAAAGAGAAGACATGCATCTACCCTATCTCCCTAACTATACAAAAACAAGAACAAAAGAGATGTACAAAATGAAATTGCACTCACCCCTTTCCAGCAATGATGGACAAAAAAAAATACAACAAAATATACAAACATATGCACCGTATTGCCAAATGAAACAAACACAGTCAAACACTGGGGAAACCCTCAAAGCACAATAAACATAAAGCACAACAGCACAGCAGAGACACAAGCACAATCATCACCTTTCCTCTCTGTCTTCTCCTTCTGACCTTTATCATTCTGGACTTCCTTCTACCACGCCTCCAGATGTATTGCCCCCTGTAGGACAGAAGAGGAACAGGTATCGAGAGAAAGAAAGAGAGAAAGAAAGAAAAAGACTACGGGCAAGCCCGTAACACCTCCCCACCAAAAACGGAAGTGCTCACAGTTTAATTTCCACATACCCATGATAGGGCATCAGCAACAAGATTTTCAGTCCCCTTTGTGTGCACAGTTGACAAGTTAAATGGTTGAAGAAACAGTGCCCAGTGCATCAGACGTTGGTTTTTATTACTCATTCTGTGGATAAAAACTAAAGGGTTATGGTCAGTATGTACTAATATGGGTCCAACATGAGAGCTTAAGTACACATCAAAATGTTTAAGGGCTAGAACCAACGCTAGTGCCTCCTTCTCAATGGTACTGTAGTTCAATTGGTGTTTGTTGAACTTCTTGGAATAAAAACAAATAGGACGGTCCACACTTGACTCATCCCCCTGCATTAACACAGCACCAGAGCCTGTGTGAGAGGCATCAATGTCCAATTTAAAAGGGTGGGTAAAATCGGGAGCAGCTAATAAAGGTTCACTGCAGTGCAAGGACTTCACATTGTCAAAGACCATGCAAATACAGCATCCTTTTTGAGCCAGTCAACAACACAACAGAGGCAAAATTTCTACAAAATGGCCGATAGTACCCAACTACAGTATCCCAAGAAACCTTCTCAGTTTGTGTTTTGTACGAGGTTCTGGATAACCAGTAATTGCACACACTTTATCGGCTAGGGTACAAACTTTTCCTTGACCTACCTCTTTCCCCACGTAGGTTACTGTAGCTTTAGGAAACTCACACTTTGCCAGGTTGAGTGTTAAACAGGCCACATCAAGCCGTTGGAATACCTGCTGGAGAGTTGCTATATGGTCTGACCAAAAACTGGAATACACTACCATATCATCAAGATAGGCAGAACAGTCTGTCACTGGGCCCAGCGCCAAATTCATGAACCGCTGGAATGTTGCCGTGACATTCCTGAGCCCAAATGCCATAACCGTGTACTGAAGAAAAGCATCAGGTGTAACAAAAGCAGAAACATCAGATGCAGTTTCAGTCAGTAGAACTTGCCAATATCGCTTCAAAAGATCTAGCTTGGTCATAAACTTAGCTGACCCCACAAGATCTACACAATCCTCCATATGAGGTAAAGGATAGGAATCAGGAATGGTCACAGAATTGACCTTTTCTGTAATCAGTACAGAAACGGAAAGTGCCGTCGGGTATAGGCACCAGTAAACAAGGGGAACTCCAAGGACCCTGGCTCTGCACAGCCAATCCATTTTCTAACAGATATTTCACTTCTGTGGACAAGATCTGACACTTGGATTCACACGGTAAAAAATCTGTTTATTAGTAGATGTAGTGGACACAACAATATCATGTTTAAGAACTGTGGTCTGGCGTGGAACATCAGTAAACAGATCAGGGAAACTATTCAATTCAAGCTTTTCACATCCTTGCACTGTTGAGCTAATGGCCGGTCTAGGTTGCCCAGCATTTCAGAATTGTTCATTCAAAAGCAAGGACCACATGTCCTTTATACCAGTGTAGGGTTGCTGCTACATGTTTGAAAGCAGTAAAGAAGGAGTCAACCTCTGATTCTCTGAATGGTGGCACTAATGAAACATGTTTACTTACATCAAAGACTGGATTGGGAGCAGTGTGGGGTGTCTGTACTCGGATAGCAGTCTCTGCCACCACAGTGTGATAACGCAATAGCTTCATATCATACTTCTGAATCTCAATCGCCAGCTCCAACTCTTTGAGCTTTATTGTAGCTATATGGTCTAGTGGCACAGGCTCAGCCTTGGGAGAAGACACAGGATCTATGCCTTGACCAGGAGCAGTCCCTAGGGACTCCATCAACAGAGAAGCTCCCACCCCCTCATACGCAACCCCTGACTCCTCTCAGGAACAGCACGCAATATACTGCTTTTATACTCTTTTCTGCGCAGGTGCGAGCTTTGCAGCAGCATGTTTATGAGCAATTTCCTCCGGGATCAATAAAGTTTTTCTGATTCTGATACCTTCCTCAACTAATTTCTCCACAATCAGGCTTCGAATTTCAGCCTTTCGTGCAGTACGAAGGAAGTCCACATTATAGAACCCAGCCACCATTTCCAACTCGGCTTTTTTACATAAGTGCAAGGCCTCCACAGATGGCTGGAGTACAAATGTCTCTAAAGAGAATGCCATTGTCAGACCAGGTCACACACTCAGTCAACAATCCACAGATCCCAACAGAAACTGCCCCCAAAAGGCCAAACACAAAAGGATCCCGGACGAGCCCCCACTTATTATGTCGCCATATACAATACGTAAGAACAACACCGGGTGCCTAAAAGAAAATCAACACACTAGTGTCCATCACCACAAGTGCTGTACAAATTTATTGTGTTTGACCCCCTAACCTGCTACATAAACCTACACATACATATAGTAAATAATAGTAACACCATATATCCAGGGGCAAGCCAGGCCAAAATAACAAACACAATCCCAAACTATCTCCACCCCAACACACACACTACACTTACGTATCCGAAAGAAAAGAAAAGACATGCATCTACCCAACACCTGCTTTGTATCTCTGACAAGTTTAAAAGTCGATTAATGCCATTTGTAAGAATAAAGCACCTGTGCCCACTAAAGTGTTTGTTTGCTTTGGGCAATATTGTCAGTTACTGTAAATAAAGTGAATGCAAATGAAATGAAAATCTTACTAACCCAAAACAATCGACACCTTCAGACAGGTGAGCTGGTGTTCGATGGATTCTTACACTGTGGTGGCACTGAACATTTTGAAATCATCATATTCGGATGCAGTACATCTTACCTTTCACCATATCTGTTCTTCTAGCCACATACACACACTACATTGCTAAAAGTATTGGGGCACCCCCCCAAATCATTGAATTCAGGTGTTCAGATCACTTCCATAGCCACAGGTGTGTAAAATCAAGCACCTAGGCATGCAGACTTCTACAAACATTTGCAAAAGAGTGGGTTGCTCTCAGGAGCTCCACCTGTGCAATAAGTCCATTCATGAAATTCCTTCACTATTATATATTCCACTTTATTCCACTAACTGTTAGTGGTATTATGACTAAAGTGGAAGTAATTGGGAACAACAGCAACTCAGCTACACAGTGGTAGGCCACATAAAATCACAGAGCGGGGAGAATACATGCTGAAATGCAGTGTGCAAAACTCGTCAATAGCTACAGACCTTCAAACTTCGTGTGGCCTTCAGATTAGCTCAAGAACAATGCATAGAGAACTTCATGGACTGGGTTTCCATAGCCAAGCATCTACATCCAAGGCTAACATCACTAAGTGCAATGCAAAGTGTCGGATGCAGTGGTATAAAGCATAGACTCTAGAGCAGTGGAGATGTGTTTTCTGAAGTCATGAATCACACTTCTCCGTCTGGAAATCCGATGGACGAGTCTGGGTTTGGCGGTTGCCAGAAGAACGCAGCTTTTCTGATTGCAAAGTTTGGTGGAGGGGGGATAATGGTGTGGGGTTGTTTTTCAGGTGTTGGGTTTGATCCCTTAGTTCCAGTGAAAGGAACTCTTAATGCTGCAGCATTCAAAGTAATTTTGGACAATTTCATGCTTCCAGTTTTGTGGGAACAGTTTGGGGATGGCCCCTTCCTGTTCCAACATGACTGAGCACCAGTGCACAAACCACGTTTGATAAGGACATAGATGAGTGAGTCTGGTATGGAGGAACTTGACTGGCCTGCACAGAGCCCTGACCTCAACGTGATAGAGCACCTTTGGGAGTAATTACAGCAGAGACCACGTGCCAGACCTGTTTGTCTAGCATCAGTTCCTGACCGCATAAATGCATTCCTAGAAGAATGGTCAATAATTCCCATACACACACTTGGAAAACTTGTGGATAGCCTTCCCAGAAGAGTTAAAGCTGTTATAGCTGCAAAGGTTGGCCAACTTCACGGTAAAGCCCATGTATTAAGAATGGGATGTCATTAAAGTACATGTGTGTAAAGGTAGCTGTCCCAATACTTTAGGTGTACCAATACTTTAGGTACATAGTGTATATAAACTTATATACATTCTGAGATATTTTAGGCCATTCACACATGCCAGCTAATAAAATGTACAATGAAGCCATTACACAATGTTCCCCAGCCGCAAGCATAACCATGATTATCTAAATAAGATCTATGGTCATGTGCCATTACAAGTTCAGATTTCACTTCACATGTAATGTATGTCTAGTAATTAATAAAGGGCAATTCCAAGTCTCTAAAATATCTGAAATGCATTTTGAGCCACAGGGGGAATTTTGGAGATAAAGATTTTGTTGGTGTCATGTCAGATCTGTATTTTTATTTAATACAAAATCAAAGGATGGTTATTTGGGGTGGGGATTAAAGACTAGACTGAAGCGTAAACATTTATGTAGGCCGTTAAGTCAGTGAAATTTTATTTATCAGTCCAAACAAAATCTGTAGCACCTCATAAAGAATTGTGTGGACCT
Source organism: Mormyrus hasselquistii (assembly GCA_026779605.1). Classification (NCBI taxonomy): domain Eukaryota; kingdom Metazoa; phylum Chordata; class Actinopteri; order Osteoglossiformes; family Mormyridae; genus Mormyrus; species Mormyrus hasselquistii. Next base: position 23,988,846 of record JAODKE010000037.1, on the reverse strand, counting down.
ACCAAATCACCACAGTCATCCTCAATGAGTGAAATGGACAAAGTATTTCATCTTCTGTTATAATATCGCTGGACTACTGACTAAACAGCAGTGGCTGGAAGCAGGGGTGGCAATGACATAAAATAGGTATGGTGCCATCTGAAACTTAATGGTGAGCCTGAGCTCACCAGACATAATCAGTGTTCAAAAAATAACAGTAGATATTGTAGGGGCTCCTACCTGTTAGTCAGAATTCATTTTCTCTTACCTTTGTTCATGCGTGCAGGGTTTGTTTTGTT
>JAODKE010000037.1:23971462-23982174 GCA_026779605.1 Mormyrus hasselquistii | reverse complement strand
AATGCAACAATACTGTAAACCGTACACCAAGAACGATCACTCGGGAACAACAATCCCCATACGTCCAACAACACGCACGACACAATCCCCATACGTCCAACAACACGCAGTCTTCTCTTCAGCATCTTCTCTTCAGGTCAATTTTTTTCGCTTTTATAGTCACTCATCCTTCATATATAGAACACACCACCTACAAGAAAGGAGGAACACCGCCACAAAACACAAAGCAATCAGGTGGAGACTGGAGGAGAGGACAGGCACAAGGGGTCAGGACATGGGGTGAGACCAGGTACACTGAACAGAGTCAAACACCAGACAGGCAGTCTCTCATGCTTAAGGGTCTAGGGAATTGAAATAGAACTAAGAACAGGACTAGGCAGGCTGACCAGGAAAACACTGCATGAAAGGGATGACGGCAGACATCACAGGGGAACCAAGCAAACTGGGGCAAGACTAAAGACAACCAAGGGGGTGACACACAACACACCCACCACGTGGCTCCTCACCTCACTTGTCGGGAGACAGAGACTCGGCTTGCCCCTTTCCGGAACTTCCCCCCAGTACTAGGGACCTTTTTGGAACTTGGGATTGGTATGGCTTAAGGGTGATACCTATTGGGTCCAAAGCCGACACGGTAGCGATGGCTGCGGGCGAGCTGGCAGGAACTGACAAAGCGATGATGGCCATGGGCAAGCAGGCTAGCAAGCCGGCAGGAGCCATCTGGGCAGACGCAGATGAGTAAGCGGGAGCCATCCGGGGAACAACGGCCTCAGGTGACCAAGCGAGAGCTGTCTGGGTGGCAATGGCCACAGGCAAGCTAGGAACCGACAAGGTGGTGGCAAACTTAGCAAGCTGGGCAGTAGCCGTCTGGGAGATGCTGGGCAGGTAGGAGTTGGTGTGACTACTGGTGACTGCATAGCAGTATCAGGCGCAAACGCTGACAACTGCGTGGCAGTAGCAAGCGCAACTGCTGGTGACTGCATGGCAGGAGCAGAGACGAAGGCAGAATGGCTCTCCTGGGCAACTGCAAGGCAAGATCCTCTGCCGAAAGGCACAGCTTAGTGGGACTCAATGATGCCCAGATCACCCTTTCCCCAGCCGCCTTTTCCAACTCCTCCAGGGAGATACCAACATGTTCCCAGATCAGTCGAGAGATGTAATCACTCCAGTGTGTTCTGGGTCTGCCCTTGGATCTTTTCTGGTTGGACATGCACAAAGCATCTCCCCAAGGAGGCATCCAGGAGGTATCCAAACTCCTCATCCTATCTCTAATCCATGACAGAACAGGACAATGTCCACATAACTGCTAAAGCTGAACTGAATCACTTGTCAATCTCCTGCTCCCTTTTTGCCTCACTTGTCAACAACAATCGAAGATACTTAAACGTGTTCGCTTGAGGAAATAACTCATCCCCAACCTGTTCCAATTGAAAACAATGACCTCAGATTTGGCGGTGCTGATCCACCTCTGGCCACTTCACACTCAGTTGCAAACCGCCCTAGTGACTGTTGCAGGTCACAGCCTGATTATGAAAACAGGACCACATCATCCCTTAAAAAAGCAAAGATGCAATCCTGAGGTCACTGAAATACACCCTCTCCATACCTTGTCTGCGCCTAAATCAACAGAATTGGTGACAAAGGGCAGACACCCACTAGAAAGCTGACACACTTCTAGCAATGCAAACCAAACACTTGCTCTGGTTAGACAGGGACCTAATAGCCTATAACAATGGGTTAGAATGGACACAGTTGTATGCTTTTTCCAAGTCCACAAAGCATGTGTAGATTGGTTGTGCAAACTCCCATGAACCCTCTGGTATCCCCATGAGGTGGAAGAGCTGGTCCAGTGTGCTGAAACTAAGATCGAATCTCCATTGTTCAACCTGGATCTGAAGTACAAGGAATGGATAGACCCTCCTCTCCAGTACCCCAGCACATACCTCTTCAGGGATGCTGAAGAATGAAATCCCCGTGAAGTTCGGATGCATCCTCCAGTTCTCTTTCTTAAAGACTGGGACCATCACCTGCTAAACCAATGGCACTTTCCCCAGCCTGCATGGAATATCGAAGAGGCAAGATATGACAGTTTAACAACATAAAGCGCCTTTTGGAACTCTCATTCATCCCTGGAGCATTACCACTAAAGAATTTTATGACTACTTCAGTGACTTCAGCCGTAGTGATAAAAAATAGAGTCCTTCTTTGAGTCTTCCAGCTCTACTACCTCCAAGGAAGATGTGTCAGTGGGATTCAGGAGATCTTCAAAGTATTCCTTCCACTGCCTGACTATATCCCTATTTAAGGTCAACAGTGCTCTATCCCTGTTATAAAAAGCATGGATCATGCCCTGCTTCCCTCTCCTGACTCGCCTGATGGTTTGTCATAATCTTTTCAAAGTCATTTTCTATGCCTCCCTAAACTCCTCCTACGCTAAAGGTTTTTCTTCCACAATTGCTAAAGCTGCATTTTGCTTCACCTGCCAATACCTGTCAGCTGCTTCAGGACTCCCCCAAGCTAACCAAGCTTCTAAGGCATTCTTCTTCAGCCTGACAGCTCTTTACTTCTGGTGTCCAGCATCATATTCAGGGATTGCCACTGCAACAGGCACCAATAATCAGATGGCTACAACTCCACACAGCCAACTGAGCAATAGAAGCTCAGTACATGGCCCATTCAGACTCAATGTCTTCAGCCTCCCTCAGTATGCCAGAGACGTTCTGTAGTAGGTGCGACTTGAAAATTTCCCAGACAGGAGACTCTGCCAGACATTCCTAGCGCACCCTCACTATGCGTTTGGGTCTACCAGGTCTACCCAGCATTTTCCCTTGCCATTGGATCCAACTGACCACCAGCTCGTGATCATATAACAGATTACTGTACCTCCTCTCCTCACCTGATTTTCCAAGACATGCAGTCACAGACACTACTACAAAATCGGTCATTGAGGCCTAGGGTGCTCTGGTGTCAGTTTCACTGGATTATGGATTGTGGCTAGCACAGAAGTCCAATAACAGATCATCACTCCATTTCATATCAGGCAAGCCGTTTCTCCCAAACTCAGTCTTGCCAGTCTCATGGTCATTACCCATGCGAGTGTTAAAGTCCCCCAGCAGAACAATGGAGTCCCCAGAGGGGGCGTCCAAGGTCTCCAAGAAAGCCAGATACTCTGAGCTGGTGTTTGGTGCATAAGAACAGACAACAGTCAGAGCCTGTCCCCCAACTTGAAGGGAGGCAACCCTCTTGTTCACCAGGGTGAACTCCACCCTACTGGCAATGAACTGTGGGGGGGTATGAGTAGGCCCAAACCTGCCCATCTCAGCATGAGCAACTCCAGAGTGGAACAGAGTCAAGCCCCTCTCTAGAGCTTCGATTCTTTGTTCTTTGACATAAAATTAAATACAGTATTTACGTTTCTTATTTGTATTTGTTTCAGCTTTCCAACATAATGGTATAAGCAGCGCACTCATGCATATTTCACACTGGTTGTCATGTCTGCTTTTGTTCTTAATTTTAGTTTTTGGTGACATGAACTTTCAAAATGGAACTCTTGAGTGGCTTTTTGAATTCTGCTACTTTTTGTAGGATGCTTTTCACACTTTTTAATTTAACCTAGTTTTAATATTGCAATTTCAAAAGAATTGTTATTTCATGAGCCAACATAAAAACATAGTCAATATCAGGACAAATGTCTGATATCTTCCATAACCTGCAAATATAGTCGAGATGCTTGAATTCAAGTAAGTTACATATTTTTTTTTTACATTCAAAATGGTTCTCGAGACATTCTAAATTTTATTATCATTCAAAATTTAAGACGTTGTTGAGGTCAACGATATATAAGTGAAGTGCAATAACCATCTTGACAACTTCATTCCAAGTCAGTTGGCTGATTATTTGTTAAATGAAGGTTGATGAAACTGAAATTTATTTGCATCTGTTCAATTGAATACAGGCACATTGGACTGTTCCTTGTCACATATCCTATTTTGCTTTCCTTTTTAGAGATTTACTTACACCTACAGATTAGACCGAAGCTTGGGGTCTACCATTTATCTGTTACCTCTGGAGCATTATTCGGGGGGGTTAAGGGCCTTGCTTAAGGGTCCAATGTGACTATTCAGTCAAGGACATGATTGGTGACCTTAAAATTACAGGCAGAGAGATCTAACCCACTGAGCCATGCACCACCTGATGGGTCACATTAGAAATGCATGTTTTACAGCATTATCTGAAGATTTTTTCTCTTTGCCTATTGCAAAGGTAACAAAAACCTCAAGGATAACAGTGCTGTGTAAAATATCATTTACCTATTGATTTTCCATGACGACTTGTAATGTACAGGGTCAGCACGTGCCTGAAGCACGACCATATCCTAAATGGAATTCCAGTCTATTGCAGGATACAAGCTCACACACTAGATACTATTTACCCAATGTACATGTTTCTGGACTGCAAAGGGAAACCAGAATACCAGGATAGCCAGTATGAGTATAGGAAGAGCATGCAAACACCACACACAGGGCCACACACACAACGCCAAATGGGGAATTCAAGGTTGGATTTGTTTGTGATATTTTATTTACAAATTCATACATGTGAGTCATCACATTTTCCTTTTTTATTTGATGTTCTTTGACATGTTCATATATGGAAACAGTGAGGAAATGAGAAACGTTCATTTTGGGGATGAAGAATGATGTTTATGAGAAATATTTGGTTCTAATACCATCAAAAATTTCATCCATGTTGAACTGAATTTCACCTGATACATACAGTATAATCTGTATAATGTATATGTATGTGTGCACATGTATGTACATAGAGGTAGAAAATGTATTACAGTTATTTTAATCTTCAGTTGAAGGTTGGGATATTTAATTTTGGAATTTGTTCTGTACCACGTGAAGACACTGAGAGTATAATATAGGCTATCTCTCTGGGCTTGTTCATTTGAGCTTTGATTACATTGACATCATCCTCCTTGGGTGACTCCTCCGTTATCCTCTGATGATACATTTGCTAATTGAGCATTGGGCCTCCAGGGATTCCTGTCCCATTGACCAGTCAGCTGAACTGATGCAAGTCGAGAAAATGACATTTCAATTTTGCAAGGGCATAGAAAACAAACAATGAAGACAAAAATAGCATACAATTATGCCTGGTGTATGGTCCCATCATCGTGGGTGGCCTTTGAGAGCTGCATGGAGAAGAAGAGCCATTTTTACATTTACATTTTACATTGGCAATTTTGCATTTCATTTAGCTTCACTGACACTTCCACCCAATGTGACTTTTATCCATTTATAGAGCTAAATGTGTCACTTCAGCAATTGAGGTCAAGTGCTTGCTCATGGGTACAACAGTAGGGACCTTCTGAATCATTAAACTTTGGGTTACAATTTGTTTTTCATAACTATCATCTCTGTTCTCATATGAAGTACATTTTCAAAACCATAACCACCATATCTAATAATTTGTTAACTATCCATCCAAACATCTTCCATTATGACTTATCCCGTGATACCAATTACATCAGATAAAAATATATCGTTTATCAATTTTCCGATGCAGAAATGTGGAGATGCAAAATGTGAATGTGCCTTTAGTATTTTGTGGGCACATTAATATGTGAACATAATTTAATACATTGTGTGCAAGTAATTATACTAAAAACTACATACAGCACATCTTTATACATGTATTCCATGGATGTTTTTTTCACTTTCCAGGAAAACAATACAGGTCAGTGGATATCAAAATGAGAGTGTACTTGGGTGATATTAAGGTTTTGGTCCTCGTAAAAATATTCCTGTAATGGGAAAGATCAAACAATATCATACAAAGAAAAAAAATGCCTGTGACCCCTTCAGGGCTTCATATGTACATATTCCATTTTTCAAACTTGCCAGGAACAGTGTACAGGTCAGTAGTTCTCATACGGACATATAAGGTAAACTTACTGTATTATGGTATTTCTTTCTTTTATATTATGGTGTTTTCATTAGGTGAAATTTATCATGGATGAGCACCCCACTCGACAAAATTTTCCCTAGGGGAATTTAATAGTTTAACTCATCCTTGCTCCTAATTAGCACTTGAAGGAACAGGTACAGATCTGGTGAACCTGGTGACAAATTACAGTTAGAGCTGGGCGATATTGCCAAAAATGAAACAGTCGATATCGATAATTATCATGATAAATGTTGTCAATTTTTATTTCCAGTTTAAAGGCTGATTTTTACTCCTGAATTAGGAAATAATTATAGTAGTTAATTATAGTTATAAACTTTTCTTTATTATCAGAAGTGACACTTGCCAAACATTACTGATAGCCAAAATGACACTTCCAGTGCAATTTGCTATATTTTCTGAACTAGCTAGATCTCTGTTCAAAAAAGGCTCAAAGCATGCCGAAAAGGAAACCAAAAGCGCCATATGGGCTCAAAAAATATCACAAAAGAAGATGTTATTTTAGAGGTTATTTTAGTGATCATTGAAAAAATGGCGGCACTGGCATCCTTCCTACCATTTCTTAATTCTCTGTGGATCATTACTGTCGGGATTTCTCGCAGAATGAATTTTATTCTTGTTTGTCCTTTTAGATCTTGCTGGATTTCCCTTATTGGTTGAGCTGCTTTATACTTACCTGCTCTCCCAAAGAGTGGTTTGTGACGCAAAGCATATCACCGCTGACATGTTTTGTCTTAAATTATATCGAACCTCCATCGAACATTTGACATTTCAATTTGAAGGAAAATTATATTGCAATAATTATCGTTATTATCTATTTGTTCAGCCCTATTTACAGTTAGAGTATTAATAAAAAAAAAAAAAAGTGTGTAGGGTAGGCTCGGGTGGTGTTAGAGCAATATTTTTGGTTTATTGTAGAACTTTCCTTCCATGGGCGAACACCACACCACAAAGAATATATCGCACTAATTTTTTTTGTCAGCTTTGCCATTTTTATCCATTCTCATCTTAACTAGTTTAGTGTTATACAGGTATTACAGATAACTTTCCTTTGTGAAATATCTGACTGTGCAGGCCGGATATGTACCTTCCATGTCTTTGCATGCAGCGCATTAGATTTTATGTCATATTTTACAGTGGCACCTTCGAACTCTGCACATGTGCATGTGCAAACCTGTTCCGATAATACACCAGGTTCACTTTATGTACTGTTTGTGAGGATCTCCACCGGCTCAGAATGGGATACATGAAGAAAAAAGCCATCTGATACGCTGAAAATCAAAGTGACCAAAACTGATTGTGAATGTTACAGTTTTAGCTGGGAAGTGATTTTTGTTTTTCTCCAAGGACTTTTTGTTTAGATGTGCATATATTTTTGATTAAATGTTAATTCTAATAATATGTTTGAGTTTCCTTTGCTGAATTGGCAAAAATGGGCAGTAATTTGGAAAGAATTAGCTCATAAAGTCGTGAACTACCTGTATTACATATATGTTTATTTTCAAAGGCGAATATAACAATTTTGTTTGTTTGCAAATATTTTGTTATCACAAGCTTGAGATTTTACATATTTTATGTACACCCCACTGTGCCTGTGTAGCATTTTTTTTTTGCCAGCTACAGTACTGTAACTGTTTGTGTGCAGTAAAAAAAAAATTCTCAAAAGAAAATCAGTGGTGTCTGTTTGATATAAATGGTAATTAGTTAGTTACACAGCTGGTGTGTTTGTTATGGTTCTTACTGTTATGTAGTAGAACACGCTGACCATAGTGCTAATGAGAAAGTAATTAGTAAACAGAATATAAATATTGAGACATATCAAAAAAATAAATAATATTAATGACATTGGACATACCTCATACACAATGTTAACCACCTTATTGATGGGGAAAGATTCTGCAAATTGGCATGTAAGTGGAATGTGCAGTAAACGAGTAGCTGTAGTTATGTGTCAAGTAATTTTTCAATTTCAGTTCATCCACCCAGTAAAAATTGTAGAGGTTGGGGTGTGGGAGAAGCAAGGATTGGGGGGCGCAGGTGATGGAGCTGTCCAGGGAATATACTACTGTCATTCCAACAATGAAGTATTTTCTATTTATTTGTCATTATTTATCATTCTTTTTATTTTATAATAAATAGCAATTTATATATTTGGACTTTATTTCTGGTAAAGCTATCTTACATATTTTTAGCCTTCTCCAATGGCCCTGAAACTGACAGTTTTGCGGTCTTATTCTGAAATATTAAATACATTTCAGTGACCTCCTTTAACAATCTTGATGTGTTCACAGGATAATTGACTGAATGGCCACCCAATTACCCTAGGCTGACATTTTAATCAGCTGCAAGTCGGTTGCAGAGGAGATGAGGTTATGGCAAACATTCCCAAAATAAGATCTCTCTCTCTCTTTGGCCCACTTCTGGAGATAAAGTGAACTTCTTCTCACTGGACACATTGTGTCTTATTGTTGCTCAGGGGCTATGTTCACTATCACTGGTACTGTTATAATTCTGCATTTTCATTGTATCTGAGAAACTGATCTACAGAAATGATCCAATATTCTAAACAAAAAATTAATATTTAGCAAAAGTGTTTCAGGAATTTACTGCATGTCTGAAATCAACTATGAATATTACTGTATTGTCTTTTTGTAAATTTGACAATAGTATACAATACAATTAATGATGAAAAACAAGAACACACATAATAAAAACATTTATTGCAATAGCTTTTTAAATACCTATGATGTTGAACAACCCAACAACTGACGAACATACTGCATTAAGCAATTCACTCCATCCCACGTTTTACTGTGACATAAAACATGAATGTGCTGTACATAGTGAACATATCTTCAAAGTACAAATTAATTGTTTAAAATGTAATATGCATATGATGCAACATAACTTATAGATGTAGTCATTTCTCTTTTTGCATGCTGTTCCATTGTTAAACTGGCTGTCATGCCTTTTTTGTTTGTTTTTTTTTTTGTTATTTTGTAGTTTTTGCAGCTCATGCCTCTGTGACCATGTTATTTTTCATTTATGATACTGTGATATTTTTGCTTGATATAATATTGTTCTGGTACCTGCCAAACATTCACTGAACAAGGCATAAAACACCAAATATTTCTAATAACCTATGTCAGCACAATGCCTGGTACAATGTCATGAAGGCACAATACATGATATCTGTGAACAAAAATAATCACCAACAAATCAATAGACTGTATTTCCCATTTGAAGGTAGTAATTTAGCTTTGTTTCCTGTGAGTTACTTGTATTCCTCATGAAAAGAAACATTGAAATTTAGATATTTGTTGATATCACAAAACATTTATTAAAAATAAAACTAAGATAAAATTTGTTGTTATATTCATTTTAATTAATTAAAGATTTGGGATATCTACTGCAATGTAGTTTTACATTAAATGTACTGAAGCTTTAAGTGCCATTTTGCCGTTTAGCAAAAACATTTTAACTATTCAGTTATTCGGTTAATCTGGAGTGAAATTTACAGACAGGAAACAAAATAGTAAAAACAAAATTAATAGTAATAATTTGTTTAACTGAATCAACATTGAAATGGTGTGGGTAGCATATTATTATTACAAGTAAATAATGTCGGTTAGTATTTGATATATTTACAAACAATTTAACAATGACAGACCAAACAAGTGTTCACTTACAGTGTTAATAGCACATTGCTGTCTTAATCATAATCCCGTTTTCTTTGTATGTGTGGATTAATATATTCCCAAAACAGTTCAATAACAACCACATCACAATATTTGAATATACTATTCAACCATAATAACTTCATCGTTTTATTTTTTTCCAGCTTAATCATAAATTCACAAGAGGGACCAATAAATTGGAGCTTATCACATCGTATCTTTACCTTCAAATAAATGATGATTCTAAAACCAGTGCCCATAATTTGACAAAATATCACATGTATTGTCAACAAAGTACATTTGTACAGCTTATATCCTGCATTAGTACAAGTCTAGAGGCCTACTTGGTACATATTTCTAACTAGAAAAAGTAATAGTGTCAGGTAAACTAAAATGTTGTAATGTCTCACACTGCCTGACCCACACAGTCATCAGAGTGTTACTTATAACTGGTGTTCCTTTGGGCTGTCAGCACCTGAATCATGTTTATACGACTTCAAGCTAGCAAGTGGAATGTCTGTCATGTGACTGCTTTGAGTGAAATGTCCTTCGGCGCTCCCAAACTTCTTCCGCTCTTCAAACTGGTCCCGGCCACCCTCACTTTTCCAGGCCCTTGTCAACGTGTGGCCGTTCAGCAGTTTGTCTTTAGCCCAGTCCTTTTGATTGGCAAAGGCGGAAATGGGGGACTTGGGCTGTTGATAAGTCCCAAGGTTCGGTGGCATCCAGCAGTTGTCTGAGTGGCCCAACACCAGGCACTCCTGAGTGCACATCTCTGTGGCTTCCACCAGTCCCCTGGGGCCGAGGGGGCCATCTGCAGCACACAGGAAACAGCACCGTAGGAACTGAAGGAACTTCAGGAGGTTTTTTATAATACATCCATCCATCCATCCATCCATCCATCCCTTGTGTTATGTCAATGGAATCCAGATCTGACATACAGCCTAGAATTCCATTATTCCCAGGTCAGGTCTCCTGAGATCTGCCTGACCTGAATACAGGGACAGATACATGATATTTTCTGCGATATTTAAATTTGAATTACAATTATCTTGGTGTATGCAC
>JAODKE010000037.1:23957717-23971362 GCA_026779605.1 Mormyrus hasselquistii | reverse complement strand
ACATACACATATCTATATAAACTATGTATATAATATATATACTGAAATATATATTTGACAATATTAACAAATACATTTTTGAATATCTGGTGTTTATTTTCCTTCTTTTTAATATTAACCTTTAAGTCCTTTATGTAGCATTCTATTAGTATCTAAATATTGGGATATGTGTGACAATAGAGTTGACCATGCTTAATAATAAGCAATGAATCATTAACTCATATTTAATATTATAAATATGTTATTCTGTAAATAAATAATAAGTGGATTTTCTCAGCACTGACCTCTATTCGGTCCTTCTAGAGCCTCATCTCTCCTTTGAGATATCCATTGTCATGTCACTGAAGCAGAGTCTCTAATTTATCCCCACCAATACCTCATGCCACAGTCATAGTGTATCTAACACTACTCAGGACCATTACTTGTTGCTATTGTGATAAATGTTTGCCCCAGTGGGTTAGTGGGGAAATATTCTGACAGTTCTGATGCCTGGGACAATCATTACAATGATTTATGAGTGTTTTAGAAAGAAAGAGACTACATTAAAGGACTTTAAAGGCTTGATTCAAGGGGTACCAGGTGATATGTTCTTATTAGATGACACAGAGACATATTAATGACATGAATTCATGCTATCATGCTAAGATTATCCACCTTAATGTATCTGCTGCAGAGCAGTAAGGAAAAAGCTCATTCAGGGTCCTGTAGTTTATAATGTAAGTATCCGGGCAGATGCAGTATCTGTGTGTTTTCATTACGCATGCTGAGTAAAACACACCGTTAAACACAGACACTGTACTCCCAGCTCTCGCTCTGCGCATATGTTCACCCAGCTTTCGCGTGCGCAGCCAGACGTGGCTGCCACCACAAATGTGGCTCTTCAATGGAGTGTGTCTGTCGGGCTTTAAGCGTTATGTCTAAGAGTGTGTGCTGACATTAAACATGGTGCTGTCTGCCATCTGCATGTCAAGCCTTTGGAACTTGTGCCAGATGTAAACACTGATTATATTTATGCACTACAGTAATTGTTTTGGATTTGGTTGAATATCAAGATAACGTTTAAAGCAAATGTACAGTGTATTAAAAAGGTGTGTACCGCTTCCTTATTGGAATTCTGAAGTTTTTATGAGGTGAAGCTAAAAATAAAGATAAAACATCCAACATTTTAAATTTGACATTGAAAATTAATTAAAAAAAAATTAAGATTAAAAGCAAATCTAGCTGCATGGGTACTTTAATAATGGGGTCTATAATGGATATTGTCTGTCCAAATGTAAGCAGCATACACCTGTTATCAATGAAAGTAATTCCTAAAGCTGCGAATAAAAAACGATATAGGATTTTCTTGAAAGTTTTGTGGTTGTGGCCTCCTGAGATAGCCAGGGTCCAAAAGGAGCAGATGGTGGGGGGTATAAAAGGATATCAAAGATTTTGGATGTACCACAGAGCACTGTGAAGGCTAACATCAATCAGGGGAGAACATGGGGCACCACAGGCACATTGCCAAGATCAGGATGATCATCCGAAGTTGATCACAGGAGCGAGAAGAAACTTACCAGGGGGGCTAACAAGCAACATTAAAGGAGATGCAGAAATCTCTGACAGGCATTGGTGACTTTTTGCTTAAGACAATGGTGTCCTTCACATATCTGGGCTTTGGGGCACAGTGGTAAGACGGAAACCATTGCTCATAAAATGAATATCCAAGCCCAGTTAAAGCACCCTGTTCAACTAGCTTCACATAAGAACAACACAGCCCATCATCCAAAGAACATCCAAATACCTACTGTGAAGCATAATGATTTGGGCTGATTCTCTTCTGCTAGGACTGGGACTCTATTCAACACAGATGGGAAAAGGACTAGCTTCAAATAACAAGATATTTAGTTGGAAAAACTTGCTGGCCTCTTTCAGAAAGTGGAAGGTGAATATAAATTTTACTTTCCACATGATAACAAACCAAAGTCAACCAAAGAATGGTGTCAGAAAAGGAAGATCAAAGTCTTGAAATAGTCCAGTAAGTTCCCAAACCCCAGTCCCACAGCAAAACCTGTGGAATGACCTGAATGGCTGTGTACTAAAGATCCCCTGGCAATTTGAAGGAGGTTTAACTTTTTCTGCAAGTGGAATGAGATAAAACTGCAACATCCAGGTGTGTAAAACTGATATAAACTCATTCGCACAGACATGCAAAATTTGCTTCCACGAAGTATTAGTTTGGGGTGTTTTTGCAAACTTATGCAACCAGGATGTTTTTGGTATTTCATTTTTGATTCTATTCATATTATTCTGTTGTTTATTTTCAGTTATTTGGCCTAATAATTTACTGCTTAATAATCTGTTTTTAGTTTGTTTCTTCCCTTGAAAAGTTACATTGAAAATTATTTATCTTCAATTTCAATAGCGGTATGTAGACTTATTATACCCACTATATATGGTATCAAAGCATTCTGCATCAAAGAGAATTTGGCTCACCAAATAAGCAGATAAAAAGGTAAAATTTGATGAAAACAAAAGAAAACGAGACAGTATTTCAGCCTAATAAAATGAATTGGCTATTTCTCAATTGTTACATATACCATCCATCTCCTACATATATCCTGGTCAGGATCATGTGTGAGATTATCTCAGGGAGTGTAGATTATAAGGGTTATAAGGGTGGGTACACTTCAGAATTCCAGTCTATCCCAGGACAGTACATATGTCAGGGTCAGCACCCGTTTATCCGAGTCTTTCATGTTCTCCTCCCCATTTAGCCAGCAGATGTCGCTGGTCATCCTGTCTTCCCCTGTTGTCCAATTTCTAGTTTCTACAAGTCTGTGGTTTGTTTTCTGTTTTAGGTTTTGCTTTGTGCTTTGGTTGTGTTTTACCTCTCTTGGTTATTCCCCAGCGTTAAGATTCTCTTTCTTTGTTTCTCTGTCAGTTTCTTAGTTTCCCAGTTTTGATCACCCAGTTCTTTGAGTTAATTATTAGTATCACCTTTTGCCCATTCTTGTGCCTGTCCTTCTGTGTGTACCTGATTGCTAGTTGCCCTGCACTCTCCTGATTGGTTAATTGTTTCATGTTTCACTCCTGCTGTGTTGTTACCTGGTTTAGTTTTCTGTATTTAAGTTCCTGCCTTACTTCAGTTTCCCAGTGGGTTGTTGTATGATAAATGTGTTATTTGTATTTTGCCTGCCTGCCTACCTTCTACTTGTTGCTCTAATCCATCTGTAGTTAGTCATTATTATCCCTTTTTAGTTTTGACATTTGTTTTGCAGGATTCCCTGTGTTTTCAGTTTTGTGAATAAACCCCAATGTTCCCTGAGCCACCATTAGTTCGTCCACCTTTTTCCCAGCCTGCACCATCCCATGCCCTTTTGCTCGACCTGGCCGGGTTCATGACAACATGCATACACATACAATTTAGAGATGCCAGTTAGCGGAACTTAATGCATATGAATTATACATTGAAACTGGACATACTTTCCAAATTTCCATTTGATGTCAAAACGAATACCTCACATTCAGGCACCTGAAATTAAATAGAATGCAGAACGAGTTTTTAAGCAGGAATTGAAAGCATTCGGTAACTAATTATACGCAAATTCATTATTAGTGAGCAAACACCCATGTAATTGTGGGCTCCATTACTACTTCAGACAGTGCATCCACCCCAGTGACTCACGTTCAAGGGAATCTGCAGTGAATCAACTTTCTACTGTTCTTGTTTATTTATTACTGCTGTACAGCTGTCCAGATGTTGTTGTCGGAAGATAAATGAGTCTTTGTTTTATAGCTAAACAGAGGCGCAGAGATGCTCACATTCTCCAGCTGCCACCCAGTTGCTCACAGAAACAGATTTTTTATCAGGACAGAACAAATGGTTTGTTTGTCCAGGCAAAGTTATGTCAATAACCATTATTCTGATGCAAAACATATTCCACTTTATTGTAAACTTTTCTTTTAAAGTATGTAAACTCACAATGGAACGTTTAATCATGCAAGTATTAACTTTTCATTTCTAATTTTAATAAAGCTTACATTCTCAAAATTGACAATATACATGAGAACAAACAGAAACACTTGCAGTGCCCTCCAGAATCATTGGCACCCTTAGTAAATAAAAGTGAATCTGGCTGTAGAAAAAAAGTATTTTTAATCCTATTGATCTATTATTCAAAATATTAACAAAAGCCTGAGTTGAACATAATCATCATAAAACAAATATTTTTGTCAAATGATTTTTGGCACTCCATTTAATACTTTGTAAAGGCCCCCTGTTGCAAAGATAACCTCTCTGTGTCTTCCCTATAATGCTTTGTGTGGGTGGTCAGCACATAGGTCACAGGCGATTCCTCCAGACAGAATCTCTCCAGAGGTCTACGCTTGTGGACTCTCCTTTTCAGCTCATCCCCAGGTTTTCAATGGGGTTGAGGTCAGGGGACTGGGGTGCCCATGGCCACTCTTTGATTTTATGATCACTGAACTAATTTTGAGGTGTGTTTTGGTCATTGCCCTGTTAGAAGTTCCAGCAATGGCCCAATTTATGCTTCCTAGCTGAGGAAGTCAAGTTTTAATTTATTTGCTTACACCTGATGGAGTCCATAATACTAGGTATCCTAAGAAGTTTTCCTGGGCTTTCACAGCGGGCACGAGTGACTTTTCTGCATGCCTATCACTCTACACTAAAGCCATCTCTGGTGTTTGTTGCTAAAAACTCCTATTTTTGTCTCATCTGATGTTTGACAAACTGTAAGTACTAACGTTTATTGTTTGATATCAACAGAGGCTTCTTTCAGGTACCCTCACAAATAACAAGTGGTTATGTAGGTGGTCTGGTTGTAGTTTTGGAGACTTTCTGAGCCCAAGACTCAACTACCATCTCCTATTCCCCAGCTGTGAATCTTGGGGATTCTTAGGCAACTCAAACCATCCTTATTGTGCAAAGGGGCAATACAGATGTTTTTAAATGGCTAACACACTTTGACAGACATAGTTTTACACCAACAAAAGGATCATTTAAACATCATTTTCTTTGACTGCCCATGTATGTGTGGTATATGTGTGTAATATACTGTATGTATGTATGAATTTGGTGTTATTTTTCAGTAGTTCTTGTTGATTTCAGAACAAGTTCAGAACAGTCTTTTTTCTCTCTTTCTGTTATGAATGCTATTACATTTTTTCCCATTTTTCACCAAGCTTTTTTCCCACTTAAATTGTCATCCCTTCCTGTTTTTGCTTCTTGATTATTTGTATAATATTTATGGAATGGTTTTTAGCAACTTTATGTTGCCGTTTATGGTAACATTCTCATCATTGCAGAATTAGATTTGACGGCTGAACTGAATGCTACTGTATAGGGAAATTCATTATGGACAGAGAGCAAAATATATCGTTTGTCTGTATATTTCAAATGGCAATATGTGGCAAGTAACTATTTGCCACAGACTGTCATAACATAAACACTCAAATTTCTATGAAACTGCAAAACCACAAGCCAGAGGCACAGTTCTGAGATCAGACGGCTTTTCATGTTAACCTGCCAAATATGTCAGGCCCTGTGCCTAAATACACCTTGGCTTATGAAGCCCAGCTGACCCTGATTTTACAGATAATCTTGTTAAGGGTAAAGGTAAGGGATTAACTTTTGAGTTCTTAAACCTGCTATGGGGGCTGCATCGTGTTCATCAACTTGGACTGGTTTTTAATACCTGCTCTTTTTTATTTTTAAATTATCTTGAAAGTGCCTCAAGAAAGTACATCTTATGTCTGGTTTACTATTAATAACATCTTCTGTCTTTTGCTTACCCTGCACATGTATTGTCCTATGTTCCAGATCTTCATCACATACAAAATATGCCTCAGATAGAGCATATGTGTATAAGTAACATCCAAAATTTATCAAGACAGGTTCTAGGTCACTGCAATACTCCCTGCAAAACAATTAATGCAAACATGAATGTGTAGACTGTATAGATATGTTCTGTATCAATACAACATACTCCTAAATTTGATAGGTTTATTTAATTAGCATCATCAAATGAGTCCAGGACCATACTAAATTATGTACAATTGATCCCCGATACAGCACATTCTGAGAAAAATGAACTACCTCAGACATCTAATAGCAAGGATTGCTTGAGGGGAAGTCAATGCTTTGTTGGCAAGATATTTCCAGTCAAGAAAGAAGTGTGAAATCAGCATATCCAGTGAGAGAACACGTTAAACATCCCCAGTGGAATGTCAATCAAAAGTAAATAGCTCTTGACCTCAGTATTAACCACTAACAATTAACACTGGAGTATTTAGCTGCAGAACAAGAGCTCCCATACCAGTCCAGTCACTTTATAGCTTCCAGTTATGGGTTTGGCTTCATTTTTTAGACAGGTGGACATTATTGTGCACTCCCATGATCGATCAGATGATTATTATATAGTGGTGCTGTAAAATATTTGACCCAGCTCTTTTATATGAATGGCGCATACACAAAAAATCATTGTGCATTACATATTGCTGATGCATCAGACTGGCTAGCTATGATTAATTAGTTCTATTTCCTTCTTCTCAAACCACGTGTAATCCATCTCACCTGGTCTTTAGCATTTTTAAAGTTTATACCAGTTCAGTTGACATTTTCAAGGAAATGCATAGGTGTACTTTCAAAAGGCTCCATTGAGTCTGCATTGTATACATATTTATAAAATGATCTTGCCTCCACATAGTAACAGTAATACAGTTCGTCAGTAGACCTAAAAAGACCAGTTTCTCATCCTGTATTTTTTGGCAATATATATATATAATCTGTTTGATTGCGTGATATGTAGGATAAATATTCATTAACACACTCTTCAGCTCTCCCCAATTTACTTGAAAGCAACATTTATTTTGAAAGGAAGCAGGACGGCTTATTAAGTAGCAGAGTTAATGGCGGGAGGGCAATACCGGCCCTCTTCTCTGTGAGGGTGCCGTTTGCACATTCTTTCCCATGCTTGTGCACGTTTCCTCTCACAGTTCAAAGACATTCAGTTGTGCATGCCCCACAATGGCAGTTTGCCACCTGCTCCTGGCGATGGGCTTTAGCTCAACTGTGCCACTCTGTATTCCATGTTTCACATTGGCTGAGGAAAACCAAGCCTTGTTGGTTCAAATCTCCAAAGGGACCTCACTTTAGTTCCCTAAACAGGAAGCTGACCCCATGTTAACCTGCAATTAAATCTCCTATTATATTAATGGGCAAAAATTGTAAGTCAATTTGGATAGAAGCACCGGGCAAGCAACTAAATGTGCATATTTTTTAATGAAAATGTGATGTTTTTGTTGCAATCAACTGAAAATATGCCACCCAACATTTTAGGCGCAGACACCCTGCAGTTAAATCTTGGCTTCTGTAAATGAAGTGTAATGGGTTCTGAGACAAAGCAGAGAATACAACTTACGCATCAGATGATTACATCTATAATGTATCCCCTGGGAAGGCAAAATATGGCCATTTCCCCAAAATTTAATTACATTCTTAATTACATTCACCTAAGTACTCTTCAATATACAGAACTAAATGTATCATTAATTCATTTGACAAAATGATAGGTTTACTTATTTTATCATTTGCTGAGTAATAATAATAAATTCATGTTAATTAATCCTTTCATGCCAATTTGTCTTGGATATTTTGAAAGATATATGGCACACATTGCAGTGCTCCAAATGCAATACCAAAAAGTATGCTTGTGTTTGTCTCTGTATGTTCAGCAAATCCAACACAAAATTAACAATTCTTTCCGTTAATTACCATCACCCATAATATTTACCATAAATTTAAAATAATAGTTTAAACAGTGTAGCGGGAGACTAGAGAAGAGCCCAGACATTTATTCACTATTAACCTTCATCTACTCCACAGAGATAGAAAAGGACCTCTGTTCATATATGCTCCTTTAATTATCGTAAACTGAGTACGTACGGAACAAGACAACATTATTGTGTTGCCACATAAGCAGAACACAGTCATCATAAGTGTATCTACCAGTGCATTTTGATCAGCCTATCCTTGTCCAGGAAAACTCCCGTTCTTTGTTGACCCTCCCAATATAACATCCCCCAACTGTCCTGCCTCAAGCCTGGGGTCCGTTAGGCATCACAATGTTAAAACTTGAATCATAGAGACCACCAGTCAAAAGCTTTTGCACAACGCAGGTTTTTACCACTTATCCATTTATTTAACCAACTGCAGAATTTTTATTCTTGTTAAGCATTGGAAGGTTGAGTAAACAACTATAACTGAAAATATAAGTAAAATAGAACACATTTCATTTATAACATGTAACAGTGCATGTCTGACATCCTAACTTTTGATAGGTAGTGTATACAACAAGCTACTATGGACATATGATAATCCAAAACATTAATCAAAGACACACATTACTTTCAAAACGACACAGAAAATTCCTGATCGCTTAGCAACACTGGCTAGTAAATGGTTTGCTGGATACCCTAGGAAGTTCTTCTGTAACGGATTTTCAGATAATAAGATAGGAACAAAATTCCCACGGGCACAGCTTGTTATTAATCCTAGCTACACACACAACTTATTTGTTTTTAATACTATTGAGATATCTTCATTCAACCTCGTCAACTACTTATTTTCTACCCCATCCCCATACACATAGGGTATTGGCTCCTGTGATATTGCACTAAGGCAATTAATCTCAGTCTGGTATTTTTCTGTGCATGAAGGAGAGTGTGTTTGTCTGTATGTAGATGAGCATCTGGAATAATTACTGTAATTATCTTTAGTATTTTGCATTACAGTAACTTGAAGAGTATTTGCTGTGGTTGTGTGGTTGTGACTTAATTTCTTCATGTTCCTGTTGAAAGCTCCCAGACGCTTGTTGACTTTGCATCTTACTGTGTTTTAATGCCCCTGACAGCTATAGCACCCAAAAAGCCAGCTGATTGAGTAACAAGCAATGGTAAATTTCTCTCTTTTCAATAAAAAAACAGGCACTTTTGCTATAAGCTACAGCTGTTCAATATAAATTTATTCATGAATTCCTAGATGATGGAATATGTAGCTAGGTTAATTATGGCAAAGATTTGCTGTGCTAGGGTCTTGTTTAAATTTAAAACATATAAGGCTAAAGTGTGCTTTCAGAGAAAATTGTTAACTGAAGGGGTTGAATTGATAGAATGTACACCAGTGATCTCTTCATAATAACAGTACTGTAAAATAGTGAAAAATAATAAATGTCATGTGCAAGCTAATATAATTTGCTTTTTGGAGATGCTTCTGAGGCAGATATGAGTGGCAGTATAACTGAACTATTGTGTCTGTGTCAGTGAGTGTGATTTTAGTATATACTAAGGAATACACAGGAAGTATTACTACAGGAAGGTTTGGCATGCTATTAAGATTGAGCACCAAATATATAAAGTGTCTAAGTACCATATTCATATTAATAGATACTTTTTAAATATTGGTGGGGAAACAATTCCATATTTCTTCTAAAACGTATTCACTCATTATTATGTTATGAATCAATAAGGAAAATATTTTTCTAACAATAGTACACATCATTGTTTAATTTTAATTTCACTGCTATTTGAAAACATGCTGCATGATTCCATGCTTGCTTTGTATAAACTATACTGTTCTTCTGCATTAACATAAACACATACTTACTTTTTATGCAGCGTTATACACTGGCACCAGTAGGCTTATTAAAAAGCCATTGTGTCACTCAGGGTAGCAGAGCAGTAAATTGCTCTTGATGGAATAAGTTGGCTCTACATTGCAAACTTTAGCAACGTTTTACAGTGAGTTATACAGACAACAACACATAATTAACTGAATTTGGAAACTCAACATCTCATTATATTCTGGTTTTGTTTTGTGATAAAAGTACAAACTGCCAAGAATAGGGCGCACATAAATATGCCATCTAAATGGGAAAACAGCTATTGGATGAAATGAATGGGCAACTTTTTGCTAAAAAAGAAGTGCAAAAATGAGTGCCATTTGTAGTCCTACTTGAAAACTGGCACACCTCTGTTATAAAGCGATTACTACTGATGTACTCTATAATTGGCTACTAAACTGACAACTGAAATGTGGCAGACATTAAAATAATGCTTACATCCTTTGAGTTTATTAACAGAATCACATGAAAGGGTGATGCCTCTGTAAAAATACAGTAATACACGACAAAACAACAAAGACAACACTTACCCAAAAGGTTTTCTTTATCTTTTGACAAGATGTATTTATAAAATATAGTTTTTCAGGCTGGCTTACCTATTTCACACTATTTACAAAGAAAATAAAAGCCCCAAGACCCATCTGTTCCAAGAATGACTGATTCCTGAATGTTCTTAATGTTGTACTTTGTGCTGATTTAATCGTAGCCCTATAAGGTTCCTGCTTTGTTGGTAGTTCTTGTGCAGCTCCTGCTCTAATGCTGCACCTAGGCATTCATACAGTATGAAGCTGAGCTTAGCTGCACTCAAGCCTTGTCAGCTATGTATTTTTACTGTACTCACTTGTGCATCATTTTGAACAAAAGCATCAGATTTATTTACAAAAAAGGAAATATATATAAATGTAAATAAAAGTTTTAATATACTAAAAATTATCTATTGGGCTTGTAATTACAATACATATTAATAGTATTCTCTAATGATATATCAAAGATGAGATATACCAAAGATATATAAAGAAACATAATTCAGGAGAAACTCTACTATAAAGGAATATATTAATTTGTGAGTGATTTCACCAACCCTGTTAAGCAGCAGAGAACGAGACACTCTTTGCCACCAGTTTCACTCAGTTAATTTGCTGTTATCAGAGTGGACAATACAGTCGATTTTTAAAGCTATCTGTCATACACTGACAGAATGCAGAGAAAAATCAGCCAGCGTATACAGGCACACATGAAAAGTATTGGGAGAACAGGACCCAGCCCCACCACGCTCAGCATCGAGCGCATGCACCTCCAAACATCTCTAACTATCACCTACTGGCACGACTGTGTGTTCTATCCTTGCTGTGACTCCTTTTCCTTTTTTTTTGTATGTTCTCTCTAAGTGCTAAGACATATCATTCAAATTGACTGCTTTCTCTAAACTGCATGCAGTATGTGATCGCACATGTGTAAAGAGACTTGCATCCTGTCCGGGTTCCTCCCCTCAAGTTAGTATAGGATAGTGGCCTTGGAAAAGCAGCTACTGTATACAGGAGGACTAAAATAAACTGTTACTGCCTGTCTGTCATTTTCTCAGACTGGGGCTGTAATTCCTTCTTGGACCATACGGAGAAACATGATGCTGCTGGATTTTATTTTACATATCAAAGATCCATAATGAACATATATTCAGTGCATCCTAATCAAACTTGAATAGTTCTATTTGGAGGTATTCTGGTTACATGTTTTTTTATAATTATCTAATTGTCTGAGAAATGTTTTTTATCTTATTTTTCTTTTTTCTTATTGGATGATTCATCAGCATTTGGCTAACAGAGACACTGTCAGTGAATTTTTATCATCAGGCTTAGCTGGTGTTAATAACAAAAAGGGGGAAGAAAACTATTTCACAGTCAGCTGCTATTGATGTTTCTGATTATCCTGGCTGGGTCTTTTCTTTGGTGATGATTTGGAGGAGGAATATGTCACAGCTGTCATTTCATCAAATGAAAACAGCAGGACACCACAATAACCTGCTAGGATATGTGTATGGAAATATAAAGAAGGAAGTATAGAATGGTGAATAATCACAACAAAGCCATGGGAGACGGGCAGCTAATATCAAAATCAAAATGGGTTTAAAGCCCAAGAGATCTGAAGATACCAAGGTCCCGATAAACAATTACCATTAAAACTCTTTAGAGAAGAATATTAAGGACCAAAACACAGCAAAGATGAGCTATGCAGGGGCCATTTGCTTGCGGAAAACCTGTCAGTGACTCGACAAGAGATGTATACGGGCAAACATAGTTAGAATGATATTACTTGGAGTCCACCAATCAGACGCATAAGAAATTTATGGAAGGCAAAAGATGGAATGTAGATTTTTGTTTTTAATTTTTTTTTGTATTGCAGAGAAAATGTCAGTGGAATCTGTTCGCATCACCTCTGTGGTGATTTGTTCCGATAACCATCATACCAGACCTGCTCAATAGAAAACTGAGCTGGCTGCAATCAGAGATGTGTGGGATTCATGGATAGAGATCCTGTCACTCATGTACAATCTTGTTCTTTATGCTACAGCGGAAAAGCAGCTTGTTCTATTCAGGGGACACTGTCCCTTCGGGCTGCACATGCAAAATAAGCCTGCAAAGGGTGGCATCCGGATTTGGGTAGCATAGACTGAAATCCCAGCCGACAGAGTGGCTCAGCTGCCAGGACTGTGGCTTCGAACATCCAGAGCTAGGGGTTTTATTCCTGGTCAGACTTTGTGCCTGTGCAGTCTACATGTCCTACCTGCCTTAGTGTACCTTTTTCCCCCCATAGTCCAAAGACATTTGGTTATGGGAAGAAGGGCCTATACAATGCAGTGTGTAATTTGGGTGAGGGGTGTCCTGTGCATGGTGCACCAGGCTCTGCAGATTCACCATGACTCTTATGTTATGGAAGATAGATGAATGGCATGGAATCTATGTGTGGAACATGCAGGCCTTTGCTATAAAATCCTATAAAAAGAGTCCCTGAGAATCAGAGAATGCAGGGAAAGCTACAGGACTGAAAGGCCATAACAATGAATGAGACTTCCTTATGTTCCAAGAAGTGTGATGAGAACAGTGAGGAAAAAGACGTCAGAGCTCCCTGAAGAGGTTCAGAAGATGCAGGCATTCCAGTGAAAATTTTTCTTCCTCTTTCATTACTGTTGTTGTGTTGTCCTTGTCCAGGAAGAATAAGGATGTCCTTCTTATAAGCACAAAGACACATATCTGAGCAATAGATAAAATAAGATGCAACAAATCATTCTGGACTGCAGTGTCACCGGAGGGGGGGTCAACAACCTTGATGAGGTGACAGAAGAGCAGAGCTGCCAGCAGGACCCCCGTTAGCCTCTGGTGATTTTCCACAATATCGTCAGTGTGTCTGCATATATGGCCCTTGTTCTTTGGACTAAAACAAACCAGCAGTGGAATGATAGAATACTGCATTAACGCTGGATATTCCTTGAGGCCCCTGTCAAACCCCAGATCCACAGGCGAGACCGTCTACCTCAATCCCCTGCAGCTGCTTCTACTGTCCAGAGAATTCAAGCTGAGCCGCTCTAACCTTCCACCAGATCATCATCACGTGCCAGTGAAAAAAAACAGTATGTCTAATATGTCTCCCTGCCATGATAATAAGGCCAGGAATGGATAAAACAAAACCAGCTGCAAGAAATCGCTCACACATAGCGTGCCCATGTGGAGTGTAAAAATGGGTGCAAGATTTACAAAAGAAGTTTAGAAGGTTTAAGGGGTTATGTGCATGTTTGTAGGATTATCCAAATGTTCACAGCAGAAAATGATCAGGTTTAAGAATATTTGTCAGTAATGTTACTCAGAAAGGAAATATAGCTAATTTGACATTTAAAAAAAAAAATGTTGCTTCCTGTGAGCTGGCAGGTGAGCTAAAATAAAAATGTCTGTGTGTGTGTGTTTGTGGATATA
>JAODKE010000037.1:23932654-23952589 GCA_026779605.1 Mormyrus hasselquistii | reverse complement strand
AACTAAAAATGCATGCATGCATGGAAAACATTGTTTAAACCCTTTACAATGAAGATCTGTAAAGTTATTTGGATTTTGAAATACACAGTCCTGAAAAAGGGACGTTTCTTTTTTTGCTGAGTATATATCTGACTATTCACAACATAAAGACAAAGCCACAGTGTTCCTCCATAAATGTCCTTAAATCAGTGTTATATAGTCGTATTATAATTAGCCTGAACTATGTTTACCAAACAAACCTCTGAATAATATATTTAGAAGTCAACATGAGAGCTTTTAAATAAACAATTTGTTATATGTTCCAATAATTGAAGAGTGTCCTTATTAAACTGGATCTTGATACATCCTGTTACCTCAATCTAAATGGCATTAAAATATTCTCACTGCCGAGGCAAATCCAGCTCCCAGTGGCACGATTTGGCCCCAGCGAGTCCAGTGAGCGAGAGCCGCCGGGATTTCAATGAAGCTCACTGCCTGCCAGGCATGTGACACTTAAATAATCTTTCATAAAATCCCACACCTCCCGAAAAGGCCGGGGAAGGAATCGTTCCGCTTCTACAGTCATGGGCGTCTAACATATTCTGGGGTGGGGGAGCAAGGGGAGAGGACGAGGGCTGCCATGTGATTGCCAAGGTCTAAATGGCAATGCTCTTATTCATTTGCCCTGGGTCCCATGGGAGGATCCATCGCATCAAGAGGTTCATAGTCTTAGCTAATCTCCTCCAACTGCAGCTGACCTACGTGTTCTATCTCTGCCTCCGATGGTGCCGAATGAAATGCTTTTCAACGTGGAGAAAAAAAAAACACAAGTAATTATTCGATGCATGAAAGGACCAATGGCATACCCTGGGTGGGACAGTTGCTAAGATTAGCTTCCCAGAGGCAAAGAAGACAAGACAGCAGACATTTTGGAGTCAACCAAACAACGATAGGATTATTAAAGCCCTTAAACCTCCCATAAACTTAAGTTCAATAAACAACATTAGCAGGAATTACAAGCCTTAATCCTCATGATGTTTGAACTGTGCCTCCAATAAAAACCATGTTTCATGGTTTCAGTTTTCACACGCATGTTGGTTTGCATCTCCCAGGCTTCAGTATCACACTGGCATCTTTTGTTTCCGGGTCATTCTATTATTAACACATGCTATAATCACCACTTGAGTGGGAAACATTTTCAAATCCACTGTTACCAGTGGGAACAGCATAAATCCATGTACTCCACGTAGCACATTTAGGAACACAGTAACGCACAGAAGCATAGAAGCGATAGAATCTTCTGAGAGCTGTGCCAATTACCTGTAAATGACTGAATGCTGAGTTACATCAAGACCTTTGACACCCTTAATTATGTTTGTTTAAAGACCATCCCTTGAAGTCCCCAGGAATTCATTATAAAGAAAATCCCCTGAGCAGAATACAATGAATGTCAAGAGTGTGCAAAGGATACCAACTTGAAAAAGCTCTGCCAATTAATTAAAAGAGCACAATTTAATCCCTTCTTTCAAGTGATGCCTACCATTGTAATGACTAGGTGGATGAACAGTCTTCAAAGACATACTCAAACCATTTATTCTAAGCAGTTCATATTTAGCAGTTGTGTATATACTGCACACACACACACATACACTAGTATGCTCTTTTTGTAACATAATGAGAAATGAGAAAGCTGACACTTTCCACTTCCTCATTTCAACCCTGCAAAAGTAAGGTCTACAAAATTGTTTCTTTTATGAATGACAGATCACGGCCATGCTGATGTACACACTAAATATTGCAGGGAGAAAAAATCATTCCAAAATATCAAATGGCTTCTTAATTCAGTGAGAGAAATGTTAAACAGCTTCAGCTCATGTAAGATCAAACATGATCTGTTTTTCAAATCATCCATAAATAAATATACTCCGGAAACCCTGTGGACAAAAGCAGGTTTTCATTCTCTTGTAGAAATGCTAGGTTTCCATTTTGCTGTCTTCTATAGATTTGTTTTGTGTACTTTTTTCTAATCCCAACATAATTTAATTTTGATACAATTCTTGTTTATTTGCAAAAGATAAATAATTTTGCACTGTTGGAAGTTCTTCACATGCCTCCTCAATTTAAAGATTCATATCAGTGTCTTTCTGTAGCACAAAAATGTGCTTCTCCTTTATGTAACACCCTTGCCCACTGCTTGACTTGTATTGCTACATTTTTCACACACATTGACACATTGAGTCCATTACTATATTCCGTCTTTTTTACCACGTTAATAATTTATTTGATGGGACATTTCAGATTACATTAGGGGTAAAACAGTAATGTCTCCCTTGGGACTAAGTGGCCAGATGTCTTAATCATCACATTAAGCTACAATTTAACTGTGAACCTACTGTAAATCCCCATGTCTACTGATCCTAGGAATATTACCGCAAATAATAATAAAATCTACTAAATATTCATTCAGCTATGATTCCTGTAAAATAGACTGTTTCCTACAAAGCATTCATAACCTTGTAAGCATTATATTAAAGATCTACTGTTACTTATTAACTTATTAAGAAAATGATGCAGTATACAGCAGTCAGTCATTTCAATTTTGATGGGTTTTGAGTGATATCTACCTTT
This sequence comes from Mormyrus hasselquistii, assembly GCA_026779605.1. Lineage (NCBI taxonomy): Eukaryota > Metazoa > Chordata > Actinopteri > Osteoglossiformes > Mormyridae > Mormyrus > Mormyrus hasselquistii. Next base: position 23,949,982 of record JAODKE010000037.1, on the reverse strand, counting down.
TAACAGCAGGTGTATCAGTGGACACCGTTACTACATTTTTATGTGCGCTATTATTACAATGGTACAATTTAAATATCTTCAGTAGAGGAAGCCTGTATACTGGGTACCTTATATATGGCCTAAAATTGGCAGAAGAGTCCATCCATCCATCCATGGTATGGAGTTTAAGTCAAGGGAGGTGATGCTACGATTATATAATTCCTTGGTAAGACCCCGCCTTTAATTTTGTGTGCAGGTTTGGTCACCATACCTTAAGAAGGACATTGCTGCCCTGGAAATGTTGCAATGTAGGGCTACGAGAATGATTCCTGGTCTTAGAGAAATGTCTTATGAGGAGACGTTAGCTGAGCTGAATCTGTTTAGCCTCTGTTTAGCAAAGGAGACTTAGGGGGGACATGATCCAGTCTGGATGCTGTTCAGGCAAATGACTATTTCAATATTATTTAAAATACTAAAACTTGTGGCCAAAAGTGGAAATTAGTGGGAAAACATTTTAAAACAAATTTGAGGAAGCACTTCTTTACATAGCGTGTAAAGTATGGAATAGTTTTCCTGCTAGTGTAGCGGAAGCTAAAACCCTGGGTTCCTTTAAATCAGAGCTAGATAAGATTTTAACAACTCTGAGCTGTTAGTTAAATTCTCCCCAAACGAGCTTGATGGGCTGAATGGCTGCCTCTCATTTGTAAATTTCTTGTGTTTTTATCCATCCATACATCCATCCATCCAACTACGTCAGGATTAGACAGAGATCTAGGAGCTATCCCAGGCAGCATAGGGCACAAGGTCCGAGTATCTCCCGAGTAGGATGACACATACACAAAGTAATACTCCATGGCTAATTATTAGCCTAAATGCATTTGTCTTTGGAGTACCTGGACAACGTGGATGAATCTCACGCAGAACTTGAAGACTGCACACACGCATCACCACCACCATCATCATCATCATCATCGTTGTTACAATCATTACCATCTTTGTTTTGTGAATTTACACAACATATGAAGTAGCAAGTATTACACAGGCATCAAAAATTATCAGAAATGTTTGTCAGATACTGTAAAATTCTTTGAAACAATGTAATGTTGTGAAAATGCGCTATACAAATAAAATTGAATTGAATTGAAATAAGTAAACAAGGAAACAAATAAAACAACAAAATAAAAAAAAAATATGGAAGAGCTATAACATGTATAGTACATATGCAATACAATGTGTTTTTCATTGAACTTAATATGATCCTTTATCTACAATATAGGTGTAAAATAAAACTCATTTTATGATTTACTGAACAAACATCCTCATTTGTCTATCTTCTACTTATTTAATTTTGGTAAATTTAGATTGATGTTATGTGTATCTATAAATGGAACAATTGATACAACAACCCCGGTTCTCTGGGTGCCAAATTTTATGCGATGGTGGCATAATATGGTTGCTATATTTGGGAAACAGCTCAATGGGGTATCTGTTAGCCAAGTACTTCAGAGATTTAATGTCTGAGGCGTTGGCACATGGTAAGATTTCTCCCACCGTTTATTTTGGCTCCCTCTAATTTGCACTTGTGAGCTCAGCCCGATAAATTAGCAGAAACCAGATGCTCCGAGTAAGACCACCCCTTATCTGGAGAAACAAATTCTGAGGCTGACAGAATTGTTCCTGTGCAAAATTGTTTAAAAAATATTCATAACCCTATCTCCCACTTCCCCAGTAAGATATCTACAAACAACAGTATGCTGGTATCACTGTGAATAATGTTGCTCTATTTCTATAAAAATAAGGGAACATTATAAACTGAAGGAAATAATAAAATAAAAAAATGATTGCATAATGTCCTTGCCATCCAGTGAGCAACACCTAATTTATCAAATCATTCCAATATTACACACACATCATCACAGACTAAAAACTAATAACCATTCACAGTTCAATGAAATATATTACTTGTGTTTTTAAGATCTTTATCAGCCCAAGTTGCTATTGAAAATTCAGAGGTTAAGCACTCCAAAATAAATCATACTTAATCATCCTTATTAATTTCTTGTTTCTTCACATCAACTATGAACAAATAGGAGGGGTCTTGTCTTTTCTGGAAAATGTTCTGCTAATGCAGTGTTAAAGTTTTATTTTCCAACGGTTCTGTTTAACATATCAGCTCCAATCAGGCATACAGTTTCAACAGGAGACTGCCAATTAACAATGACTGCATATTAAAGATGTGGAACTATTTCAGCTACATGTGGACAGTAATGTCCTTTAATGTGGCATTTACAATGGCATGGTCCATTGTAGTGTTGATAGTTCTTTTGCATATTGATTTTTTTTTTTTTTTGATTTGTATTTACCAACATATGTAATTTATTTTATTTATTTAAGAACAATGAAAAAATCATCAGAAGGAGATTTTAGAGTAAACATTCAGGCTGCTGAAGAGTAAAGTGAAGAAACTTTCATTCTTTGTCAAGCATTAGTTTTTCTTTTTAAGACTTTTAAAGATGTTTATGAAATATGCAGATTTAAAAAATATGAAAATAAATTCACTATACTGTAGTAGCTAGTAATTTGATCCTTGGGGATATGTATGAATTCTTTAAAGATTCCAGAGAATATTAAATATTCGATAAAATTAATACAGTTGGGACTAATTATCTTTATGGTATCACCTGTTAAAGGTAATTAATTGTTAGAACTGTGATTAGCTGATTCCAATGGACAAAAATCATAGATGACGTAAACAATAAGTTTTAGCTAAAAACCTGTAACAATTCTCTTGAACTGGAATACAAACTCATCTGTTCTCTTTTGCATCAATCCCTTCAGTGTTGTCTATTATAGGGTAGTTTTAAATAATTAATATCTATCTATAATTCATTTTGTCACACGTGTCTTTTCCGCATCACTTTCACACCTGCTTACAACAATAGTGGCTTCAAGCTGTTTTTGGATATAGCCACAGAAAAATGTATTGGTCAAAACATGAAAAAAGACAAATAACTTCTGTTGATAGAAGGTAAGACAATATTATTGTGCTTCTGGTGCTATATCAGTTTCCCCTCTTGCGAAATGTGCGAAATAATACCATTTAATGCGGTTCAGCATCACAGTTTTGTTCGCCATACAAAACATTTGGGAGCAAAAGGTATATGGATACCATGTTGATATGTGAGCTACACCAAGAAAGCAGCATTTTTTGTGTGTATAGTACAGAACCACAGCAACAATTTATAGCATAGACTGTTATTTATAAGCACATGTTTTTTTTATATTCCGGTTTGTTTTCTTGTGTTTGGCAGCTCAAAACCACCATCATTTCCACTGTGTATTTGCTAAATTTAGTTGCGGATTTGGTGAAATCCACCAGAGCCTGAAAGTGTTATTTCCAATGAACTTGATTATTTAAGACAATGCAGCATATCACATTTGTGGCTGAAATATTCACTGGAAGTAAAATTTTAGCTTCTCATCCTTGCATTATACTACTAAATCACCAAAGTTCATAGCAGGTAAGTTTTTGTTAATTATTTACAGAGGCAATAAAAAGGAGCATTATACTGTATATACAACAGTGTTTTGCAAAGATAATTATATATAATGATAAAATTAATCATTAATATTGAATGTTATACTATGCATTTGTCCCTGCCTTAAGAAATCACCCAGCCTAACAAAGTCATCATTAGTGACAAAGATTTGCTGATGAAAATAAATGGTCTGGTGTATGCAAACAAACACCCCTACTTACGTACACATAATGCGAGAAGAAATATATGCAGGGTAGTCCTGCAAAAATTTTCATGAACTGGTGGTAATTTATTGCAATGCTGTGTCCCAGAGCGGTCTGAAATCTCACAACCTAATATTCACACCTCTCAAATTTAGCCCATCCAGGTGGTCCCTTCTTGCTCATCTCCAGTGAGTAAACACACCCCCGATATCAGGACTCTCAGCTTTCTACAGAGGATGGATACCAGTGGGATTAAATCGGAAATATTTAGGACCCCACCTGTGGTCCACATGGCATACAAACACCTCAAGTTCCTCCATACGCATGGAAAAGAGTGACTGGCTTGACAACAAATCTCTGTGGAGGCGTCTGGTGATCTGTTATTGCCTTGGGTCAGTGTGGGAGTGAGTTGGTGCTGAAATCTAAGCTCCAAGAACACTAATTACCGTGCCTGCTATGGCGTGGCTTTCAGCCATGCTTGTATATTACCTTGCAGGAAAGCGCCTAATTATGTGAAAATCGTTCCTATTATGAGCATTTGCTATGGCTGTTTATATTTTTTCAAGTAGCAGTGTACCCACATCTATGTGACTGAAACAAATACTCCAAAGAGCTGCAGAGTCTTCGTTTTTCAGAAGCTTTATGCATCTAAACTTATGCTGGATCCACTGGAAGTGTACCTTGTACTGCAGGCTGTGCCCAACGCACACAGATCTTGGAGTTTACTTATACAGTTAAATTACTGAATAAATATACAACATTTCAGCATAAATTTATTATTTTATTGGTGCCTGTAGGCAATGCTTCAGGCAGTGGACATGTTTATCTATTAATTAACACACTAGGGAATAAGCTGATGTGTTAGTGCTTAGGCTCCTGACTTATACGATATTAAGAGGGACGACCTCTAGAACCATATGCTTCATGCGCAGTACAGACACTGTCCCATGCCACGTCTGAGTAGAAAAGTACAGTGTCCTGGTTCTCTACAGGTTTTGAGTACAAATTAATGAATCATATCAGAGCAAAGCTGATCAAGATCAGTTGTCACATATACAAATGCCCTGTTGGTTTTTGGGGAGGTTATTTGGCACATTTAATAGCCCTCATCGATTTCTCTTCCTGTCATTCTGTGAATGCCCTTAGCTGTCTTTTAGAGCCAGCAATGGGTACATGGTAAAACAATCAGAATGGCTCACTAAAAAGTTACCGTTTTGAGAAGATACACAATACCGGTGAAGTGAGGATAGCAAAGTCTTGTGTACATCTCTAGGGGTGTTGGTTACACAAAGTTTCCAAGCTATTTGTCACTTTGAAGGCCATGTTTTTTCACCATAAACTCGATGATCTGACACAGCGATTGAGAAACACCGTAACATTGCTGGCAGAGTGTGATTACACATACACATGGAGCTGTTGAAAGATATTCTAAAATAAGCATGTCATTCACAGTAACAACATCCCTGTGAACGACCAAATCTAATTTTTGTCATGCTAGAATATCAGTACTGAAACTGAAAAAATTCAAATTAAAGATAATTTCAAGAATATTCCTGTGGTTCCTAGAATATACAAAATATAAATGTAAATAAAAACATTGCCCAAAGAAGCTCAGTTTACTAGTACTGCGCCTTAACGTCAGAGGCATACAAGTATACATGTAGCTGGTGGGCCAGAAAATCTGTTGCCAAATATTTAGACCAAATATTGTCATGCTGTTTGTGGATTTTATATTACAAGAATAACACACATCTTGTAATGGTTGTGGCCCAGCCCTTTACATTTTCAAATATGTGGCCGCTTCCCCATAACTCTCGCCAAAATATATGGCTGGGAGATGGTTGTTGGGATGCAATGAAGAGTAATACAAAAATAACAGTAAACAGTAGTATTCTGAATCATCAGATTTCATCTGGTCTCAAATGTAGACGATTAAAGTTGTTCACACACAGAAATGTATATTTTGTGCAAGTAAAAATCCTTTTTCAGTTCTGCTGACATGCAAAGGTGTTTACAGCTGAGAGATTTTGTTTGCTGGTTCTGTACCCCAGACTGCCAGATGTGCTGTATAAAACATTAAAAAAAAAAAAATCTTAATTAAACATCATGAGAAAAAAAAATGGCATTTTCAAGTTTCCTTATAGATTTTAATAGAATCATAAGAGGATTATGTAGGTATATGTATATTTGTAAATGACTGGGAGGGAAATAAAACATTTTGCTTTTGACTTAATTAAACAAAGAATTTTGAACCTCAACCGTTGGACAGTACAACTCAAACCTCACTGGCCTTGATACACATCAGAAGCCCGCAGAAAAGCAGCTTTCTAGTCACCCGATTTCTGCTGCCATTTCAGTTATTTGAAATTATATAATTACCTCCAGCTTGCTTTGATGTAACACTGAACGTGTCCATTTCCTGATCTCTAGAGAACATCAGTTGCAAAGAGAGCTGTGACCTGCCAGGGTCTGGGGTAAACACTACCTTAGATAAGGTTACAGAAGGGAAATGACATTCAAATGATACCATTAACTACAACATTGTCAATCTGGAATGTTAACACTGACACTCCCTAATTTATCCTGGCTACCATTCATATGTAGCTATAATATAATTTATTTTGTGTTAGCTCAACACATACTTTTCCTTCACTTGTCTCAATGGCCACAATGAAATTCATATTCATAAAAATAACAAGAAATATTCAATATATAATTTAAGCAAACTTCCAATTTGCTTTTTTTTTACAAAAATGATATTTCTTCTGTTCAATATTAAGGATAGATGAACAAAATGTCACAATAAAGTGAAATTGTCTAATTTCTATCTTGAATGAGGAGATAGAATCCAGCAGAGCTCTCTCCTGCCCTATAACCAACACATAATTACTACATTCACACTATGTGAAGACAGCAGATGAGGTCTGGGTGCAAAACCACAAAATTACGGAATATTGGCAGAAGGATGCTAAGGCTTTTTGATCTATGCCGCAATATTGTGAATGACATAAAAATTGCTTGATTTATCCCTGTTACCGCAAAATGAAAATATGACACCTTTATGTCAAGAAAATTGACATTGTTGAAATGATGATGAATTCAGAAATGTCTGTGCTAATTTTGCCATTTTATTATTTATTTATTTATTTATTTATTTATTTGTCTACTAAGTAATTTATTTTTTATAGAAAAGAAGTCCTGTATATTTCATTAGATATGGTGTGACGATGCTTATCACCAGCAGTTTAATTCCATTCAATCCAGGGTTGTCCTACAATTTCTCATGCCTTATTTCTTTCTGTTTCTGAAAGTGATAAGATTGTGGTAACCATTTCCCAGTTCACTCTGCATCTCATTTGTCTGCAAGTTGTCCTCAGTGCTTTCCCAGCACCAATCGCCACCCAGTAGGGAATCCACCTTCTGTGCCATTACTTCTCACTTCAGGTGCTCACCCTGTCTGCACCTGCCATCCCCCCCATCTGTCTCTTCTGCCCTGGTTTCCTCTCACCTCTTATTAACTGCCCTTCCAGCACAGCAATCCTGTTCTCCCTACAGGAATGTGGACCAATCACATCCGATGTAGTTGATTTTTTTTTTTTCGAACCTCAGTCTGCATGTCTCATTTCAATAGCCTTTGCAATTTTTGACTGACTCCAGAGACAATTCTCTCACCGATGGACAATTTCAGGATACCGTTGCTCAATTTCATTTCATCTGCTGATGCTCTCTTACAAAATACTGCTTCATTCATTAGAAAAGTTGTAAGAATTAGTTTTGCTGGGGCTTTACATGATTACTGTCATGCTGTAATATCACTGTAACTGCACCTGCTTCTCTGCTAACAAAGGGAAGCCACAGGCTAAATTCTATCAGGTTTTTTTTTTTTTTTCAAGTGCTAAGTTATTCAATTTAATATAGGCCTTTGGAAACTTTCAAAATGCCATCTTGGAAAATAATTAAAATTCTAATTTAGTTATGATGAATGTAACTCTTCTTAATAAACGTAATAATGATAATAATTGTAATCAAGATGCACACTTCAAGATCCACACTTCAAAATCCACACAGTAACTGTAATCCACCTCTGTTTACGGATGTCACTGAAAAAGACATGTCAAACAGATGTTTATGAACAGATACTTGCTAGTTATAAAAGGTTGTTTGAAATAAATCATTCAACACTTTATATACTGGTGTTCAGGTATAAATGTACCGGAGTACAGTTGGAATTCTGCCTACTTCCACTGATTAACTGTCTAGGAGAAGCAAACTTTATATATAAGGCAGTCCCCACCATTCTGCCTCTTAGTGAGACTCCCAAGAAAAGCACCAGCTATAGCATGAAACTATGTAGAGTACCCAGACCGGGCTTTAAAAATCTGTGAGCTCAGCCCGATTGCTTTAAAATCTGTTTTCTTTGCACTGTGCATAAAGCAATGATATCATAATTCTTTAATCTTCTCTTCCTATGCACAGACTATCTGTACAAATGAGCAAAGCACAGGCCATATGACTTATGAGAAAATTCTTAAAATACTGTTTCTATTCTATAGCGAAGAAGGGAAAAAAACAGATTTAACAGTTTACCACTGTCTTAGAGAAGACTGTTTGAGCCGCTTTACATTCAGAGGGCATCTAGGGATTATGGGAGATCATAGGGAGCACACATTTGGATCAGTTTAGAGGGGGTTAAGGTGAGTTTTTTGAAGATACGTTGCTTGGAGAGCACTTTATGCCAGTGCCACTGAGGTTTTTAAACCTGGGGAATCTGATAAACATGCAGTGGTAAGATCACCATTTTTCAGTTGCCACGTTGACATGATGAGACAAAAATCCCCTAACGCTCTTAAATCCAATGAAAGGTGAGTGCTGAGTTTTCAAGGTTTTCCTTTTCTCTTTTCTTTTCTCTTTTGTGACATCATACCTGCCTAAAGAATATCACAGTTCATACTTTCTCATTGCTGAAAGTGAATATTTTTAAGTGCAATAAGAAAGATAAGCGATTTCGGCTGCTTTTTTTTTTTCTACGCATAGGCTACACTATTAAAAATTAAAGACAGGTTTGTTCCAAAGCATATGTTTTCTAACCATAGGCAGCAAATCTTTTGTTTTTATATTTTGCTTCTGATTTCAGTCTATTTGTTCCTGTCATATTTCATAAAAATACTAGAAGATGTAGAATTATTGCATAATTATATTTCATCATAGTGTACCTCTTAGTGACTTGTCCTCTGTCGTCAGATAACAAGGAAGGTATTTGTAATCATAGTTTTTAATCACACTTGTTGAAAATGATATCCACACTCAAGGGTCAAATGTAAAATCAACTCAAAGGCAAACAGAAATCATATTATTTCAAAATTTACTTGCAAAAAGAACAAAACATGGTGTGTTGGCTGATAAAGCATGCAAAAGAGAAAACAGTTTTTGTCTCTGACCCAAATATAATTTAATTCCTCATTAAAATGTGCATAGATATTGCAATATCATCACAGACTAGGTGAACTGGTTTAAGGTAGTAATTGGCTATATTTCATGAATAACAATGCTTAGCTTTATAAATTAAGTTCATCCTTGGAATTATAATGGTAAAAATGCAAATGTAAAGGTAGTCTCAGAAGCACTAATTTTGTGTACACTCTTAGGGGACACCATGTCTGTAAGTACTCATGCCGTCCCATTCAGGTCTGTAAGTACTCATGCCATCCCATCCAGGCCTGTAGGTACTCATGGCGTCCCATCCAGGCCACCCAGGCTTGTAAGTATTCATGCCGTCCCATCCAGGCCTGTAAGTACTCATGCCATGCCATCCAGGCCTGTAGGTACTCATGCTGTCCCATCCAGGCCACCCAGGCCTGTAAGTACTCATGCCGTCCCATCCAGGCCTATAGGTACTCATGCCATTCCATTCAAGCCATTCAGGCCTATAGGTACTCATGCCGGCTTGTTGGTACCCATGCCGTCTAATCAAGGCCTATAGGTACCCATGCCATCCTATCCAAGCCTGTAGGTACCCATGCCATCCTATCCAAGCCTGTAGGTACCCATGCCATCCCATCCAAGCCTGTAGGTACTCATGCCGTCCCATCCAGGCTTGTTGGTCCTCATGCTGTCCAATACAGGCCGGTAGGTACTCATTTCGTCCCATCGAGTCTTGCCCTGTGCTTACTAAGACTGGCTCCAGTACCATCACAATACCCAGTAGACAAGCAATTACAGACTGTAGGATTTCGTGCCTATATGCTTTCATGTTTGAATTTTAAGAACATGATATCGCAAATAATGTAAACTGGAAACTCATTTAAAAAGGAGAATAAAAATATATAATAAATATAATAATTAGTACCAATGTTTCTGCACAGTGACTTTCCCAGTGATACACTACAGGTTTGAAATTCAAGCCTTTGCTTTTTGATGGCATGGCAAGTGAAAGGTGGGGGCGCCCAGACTGCCTGACAGCGGACAGCTTCTGGCACTCAGAGGAAGACTAAAGCAGCCCCTGGACAGCTGAATGCTGTTAGCGGTTGAGAGAACTTGTCTCCTGATTGAAACGTACGTTGAGGAACAGCAGGTGGCATGCGGCTGGTGCTACAGGTTGGATGGCCTTGTTGGTGTGTTTGGAAAACGGCAGTCAGTCATCCCAGCCATTCAGAATGCATTACAGCAGCAGGACAGCGAGGCTTCAATGCTGCATTGAAATGCTGTGGAACGTGAGTGACAGAACGAATCAGAGAATGCTACACATTGGAAAAGGAAGCTCAGAAATCTCCAGGGCATCTTAGCATGGCTAAGTGAGCGAGGCATACTTCAAACCCAATGTGATCACCTGGCTACTTTGGCAGACTAGTTATCCAGGGAACAGACTGGATCAGGATGTTTTGTAGACGATGCTGGAAAACTCTGTGGTGGTAAAAGCAGCGAAAGCTCCTCACCCCACTGTGTATTACAGTGCCTAAAAACAGGCGACTCTGCTTGTGTGATCCCAGCTCTGTCGTTGGTGAAATATGACTAGCAATAAAATCAAAGTCAAACCACTGTATTCTTCAAGCCCTGCTATTTATTTATTTATCTGTGAATCCACTTATTTATTTATTACGTGCCCCTCAAGTGAACTATAAGTCATTATAGTACTGTAATTGTCTTCTGTGAGGTGATGAAAGTACTCTACAGGAATCTACTGCTGCAATTCCCCAGGCAAATGTGTGGCTATATATCTGAACATGAATCCAAACACCTTGTGAAAAAAGGCAGAAAAGATATTCAAGCAACCAAGGCAAGCCCCCCCTCATGAGATTTCAAAAGAAAAGACCACTCTGACCTGATGCTCCTGCGGTCAGCCCATGAACCTTTCCAAAGAACTGGGACATGACTTTAATTAGAGGATTGATTACCCTTAATGTGCTAAATCACATAAAGCAGAAGGATTGAATTCTGTCCATAATTATATATCGACAAGGGAATTTATGGAGCAAAATCAGCTGGGCTTAGGGAGTGTCCTCCTGAGTGGAACCTGAGAAGACATTGATTACTCTGTTGCCGGTCAAGCTCTTTTTTTAGCGTTGCAAATCCTGGGAGGGAAGTACCATGGTACTACAGAGGGGATAGAGTGGAGCAGAGGCAGCCATATGGTGGCAGGGGACAGTTTGTAATTAAAGAAAGACTGATAAGCTGCATGTCACTTGATTCTGTGCAAGGCATTTCTGCCAGACAGTTATGCACAATTATAATGCTACCATGCCACCACATCCTTAGGTTAATTATGGGCAGTTTTCTATAATTACACACCTAAGACAATAACTTAAAAAAAAACTGTAGTTATATATAAAATGAAATTATATATAGTATATGTAAATGGAGAGAGAGAGAGAGAGAGAGAGAGAGAGAGAGAGAGAGAGAGAAAGAGAGAGAGAGATTAATGTCCTTGGCTGTGTGGAATAGGCTCCCAGCTCGCAGCATCGCTTGTTCCGGATGTATCAGACATAAACAGAGACATACACTACACATTATTGTACATAAAACACATTGTACACATTACAGAAAATATTTTCTTATACATGCACAGTGTGAACCTACTAAAGGCATGTTCATTCTGTCATTCTTCTTTCACTTAGTCTCTTTTCTGGGTTTTGTTAATGACTGCAGTATGCATGGACAGTACTTAACAATTAATAATGTAGGGACCCACTTAGTGTTGTTTGTCTGAACTCTTTTTCTCACTTCTAAGTCTCTAATTTTTCTTTGTAGACGGAAATCCTTTAAATCCATTACATTGCAGGGTAACATATTTACTGAGACTTAGGCATTTATATCTCCGCAAGTTTAATGTTCATAATGCATAAATCTTTTTTTTTTGTTTGTTTGTTTAAGAATACAACACAAAAATGTGGAGTATTTTGGAATATATGAATCGCCATCCTCTCAAACTCCACACAACTCACAAACTGCTTGTACATGTTTGAATGTTAATAATAATATCACAGGCTATTTAGTAGATAACACTACATAATACTTTAAAACCCACCGTGTATCTTATGCCAGCTGTAGTATGTATATGTAGCTAGTATTATGGGATATTTTAAAAGTTCCACCCAAGCCCATGCAACACAAGGCACAGGCATGTTCGTATCCTACAGGCAATACAGTTTCACTTGTAACTACATGTCGTTTTACTGCAGGAGGAAACCCATCTAAAACAGAACTTAGTCTCTACACATTGAGTTGGACTGCTATGGAGCTTCCCTCACTGCAGGTGTGAAGCAGCCCATCACCCAATCACTGTGCTGTCCGGTACATGACAAATCGGTTAAAATAGCCTTCTCACCATTATGCGTTCTTATATTCCAAACAATATAACTGAAATATAAACACGCTTATAATGTCTTAAGGTCAACACCAACAAACAAAGGAAGCCCAAATCAATGTTTGACTGTGGAATGACAGAGCACTTTGACCATTTATGAAATTGCCCTGATGTGATGCTGCATGTGTGTTTTTTTTTTTTAACTTTACATGTTGTTCATGTATGCTTTGTGTGCTTTTAGGAATGGCCTTGTATCACAAAAGCTACTCACTGCACACTTCAGCTTCCCAGGCCTTCCCGCTTTGACAGGTGATAAAGCTTCCACAGTGAAATGATTTAGGTTATGCGTCAAATTTTCAAAGGCCATGCCTTTCAGCAATGGTCAAAGAGAAGCACCGAACTCAAGCTAGCTAAACAAAGAATCTCAATGGTGTGCAGCATGAAGTTCAGGCACATGTGAAAGCAATGTGTTTTGATACTAACTGGTTTAAATTAAGAGCTACTGCTCACTGGGCAATGCAATGAAGCTCAGCATTTTTAAAAGTTTAAAGCTAGAAAGATGTGTGAAGCCGATTCTTGAAATCCTGTGCGTTCACACTTGGGTTTGTAAAAATGATGAAAAAAAACTTACTGAAACACATTCCTTTCATTGTGTTCTGAGAGACAATCAGCGGTCATACATCATTAGACCACTTGAGAGTAGAAGTGATTTTGCTGGAAAAATAAACAATATGAAACCTCCAATTAGTGTGTTGGTCCAATTAAACAAGACAGCAGAAGAAAGTTTTAATATCAATGATGCAGCAACAATTGTTGTCCAAGGGATACCTTGTTGAACAGGATTATGTTTTTAGTTCAATGAAAGGAAGACCCTCCAGGCAATAGACAATAAAATCTCATGATAAAAGCAGAGACAACATAATTTTCACTCTGTTATTTCACAAAGGAGCATGTACCAAATTGAGAACCGACTCTGGCAGCCCATCAGATGTCGCACATTGCAGGCTCTGCACTGTTCCTCAAAAGCGGTAGCTGTTAACCTGAAGGTTCTATATCAATTAGACCAAGAAATCTTGACTTTGTATTAAAGGACCATAGCCTCATTACTTGGGTCTGACATGGACATCTGCGCCACATCAGACCAAAATACAGTACAGTAATGTAATATACAGAAAACAGTAATGTAATATACAGAATACAATAATGTGATATACAGAATACAGTAATGTAATATACGGAACATTTGGTTACATTTTTACTGGCGAGTGTCAGTTATTTTGATGTTTCATCTGACAAAAGTGTACAATGCATCACATGGATGACATCACAGCACTCAGGGGGTGGAGACTGTGTCCACTGATTGACATGGGCCTGGCCCACTACTCGTACTTGGAGTTTTGCTTTTCTTGTCGCTTTATTTATATATACTTTATCTATATAATCTGTAAAATGTTGCCAAATATTGTCAGAATACACTTCACATCATACAAAGCAAACCACACACCCTAAGATGGATAAAAACCATCAGATAAACAGGACAATTTCATTTAATAAAATTCTACAAAGTATAATATCTCTTTGTTTCAATATATATAGCCTAATTCTCCATTTCCCAAACAAATTTGTTGTATGATTTATGAATTACTTCAGGTATTAATTCACAGTTATTCCCTTTGCTTTGCAAATAAAAGAAAGCTTCTTTATATCCCTACTAACTAGGTTCAAGGGAAGAAGTCAGAATGAAGCATATAACAGAGAAATTCTCTATTGTTAAAAACAAATGTTGAATGTGAAAGTATCTCTTTTTTTGCATGGCTATAATGCCACAGATTGTTCTCTCACCTTTTTGCCTTTAGCTCGCAGCACAGCAAACCTTACAGTCAGCATTGTACCTTCCAGCTCTTTCTCTCCAAGTCCTTCATCCACGCAGTCTTTTATCACAGTGTAGGGCACACGTGCTACCTGCAGCAGCTTGTCACGTTGTGTGTGAAACACACTATTCTAACAATAGGACTTGGCTTTGTACAAGGCTACCCTTTTGTTCAGTAGCTATGTGCTAAAGGCATGTGGATGCCATGGTTTTCTTGGTCTGTGGTTCAAAATGAGTGAGTCTACAATCTCCCAACCCCCTCTGCTGTGCTACCATTTGGGCTAGATTCCAGGAGGAATGATGGATTCACAGGTGATGGAACACATTCTTTTTTATGCTCAATATATAACAAAATCCCCTCGAATATCATCACAACAGCAATCGAAAACTGTGTAAATATTTTCTAAATGGGTGTTGCTACATGAAAACATGTCACCTGGAATACAGTACATCTACAGTATATGCATGAAACCAAAAATGAACTGAGAAGCATTGCTCTTCAAGCAGGTATGAGATTCCCATGCTATACCCATGTCACTGCTTAAGATTCAAGAGAATCGACATTCATGTTTAATGGTCTTACTCAGTCCACCAAGTAAAAGTACAAGACATATAAACAGCTCAGGGCAAACTCTAAATTTATTAAATGATTTTGAAGTCAAAGCACATGCATCAATTTACTGTAAATAATGAATAACTTCTAATTATCCCCTGCAGTTATTATATTATAAATTAAATCATATGAAAACTGTATTTTCTGCATAAAAATACTGGATTAATGCTTCTAATTATCTCAAACATTTCTGAATCTGTAAACTGTTTAGGCTGTGCACCTCTAACACTAACGGGGATCATTTTATTACTCTTAGACACGCCACAAGCAGTATGGTGGAGATTAAAATTTTATCGGTAATGGTTTGAAACCTTCTCTAGTTTGATGAACGCACAGGCATGAACATGCATGTATAACAGCATGCAGTATGAGCTGGATACATAGACAGGATTTCTGAAATCAAATTTGTACATGAACCCTTCCTGGCAAAAAAAGAGCACGACCGTAATATATCCTATATCCCACACTCAAAATAAGTGCATGCACTTGACGCTTCAAGGCATACAAGGAAGCTGTTTTATTAAAGGATTCTCTTTGTTAAAGGATCCTGTGCTTCTCTGCAGCTTATATTTTCCCAAGAAATTGCTTACTATCAGGTCTTAATGCCATGGTTCCAGCCATCTGCTCTCTAGCCTACTAATGTAAAACGAAGGAGCTTAGGAATTCATTTCTTTGTTAATAAGCTACGGAGGTGCAAGGTAAAGGAAAGTTTGCCAGTGGTATTCAGATGGAGGACACATTTTAAACTCCAAAGACAAAATGTGCCATCTGTTTTGCCAAAATGCCCCCCCCCACAAGCAAATTCAAAATATATGGTGAAGCCTAATTTAATAGTCAGAATAAATAAATACATAAATAAATGAACATGCTCTTTATTCCCTGTGGTGTGCATAGATTGGAAATTGACAATTTAATTTACCTCACTGCATTATACTGAATTTAAATGTGGTAAGATAGTAAATTTTTGGTAGTGTATACAAAATGGAAAAAGCCTTGTTGGTTTGTGAACAGGGCATTTCAAGAAATTCCTCAGATAATTAAAAAATATGTGTAGTTTTCAATATTGCTGCTTACAGTAACCATTGCATATATCTGTATTATGTGATCTTTTCATAGATTTGCCCTATATTGTGATTATGTGAAAATAATATAGCGTTTGCTTTATATTTCTTCATGAAACAGACTAAAGATACCCAACTTCTGCAGACCAAAAAAATTCCAACATTCATTGTACAAGTTATTGTAAGCTTACACCTGTCACACATGTTTTACGGAAATTAATATTATGTTACTGTATATATAATATTATGATACATTATATATATTTTTTTTTTCTTTAGAATTACTTCACTATATATGGCTACATAGATACAAATCTCCAAAACATACACATACAGGGAAAAAAATGTTGAAAGGTTTCAGCAAATATTTAAATAGAAACATTTTTTTTCCAAATTCCTTCATCTACAGGCACATAAAAAAAGAAAAAAGATTTGTATTTCTTTTCAATGCAATGATTAAGGTAACTAATTCACAATCACCATCATTAGCTGATAAATTGTACATGATTAATTTCTTTCCAACTAATGAGAATTAACCACACACAGCCTCAAAGGAAAAAAAGGTCAGTATTTCTGTCACAATATTCTTGCATTGCAAATATTCTTGCAATGTTTCTGTTGTTCCATGTTGTCAGGATTGTTCCTGGTGCTGCCCCCTTTTGTGTGTCAGTTTCCCATTTGGCCAGCAGGGGTTGCTGTCCCATTTGGTCTTAACACCTAAAGTGTTTTCCTGTTCCCTGGGCTGGAACATAACTGAGTGGCGGCTGTGTTATCCAGGTTTCTCTTACTGTGGTGGGGATGTTTAAAATCAACATTCACATTTCTGTGCATATCCCTAGTTAATTATGTAAGGGTATTTTTCTGTTATGGGTCTTTCTTTTTGCTCAGAAATTATTTCTTGTTTGTAGGAATGTTCATTTACTCTTGTTATCCAGTCTTCCTTGGTATTTGATCCTTTGATATCTGTTGATTGCCCTCAACTGTGCTTCAGTGTTCCTAGTCATTGTTATCTGCCCTCAACTGTGCTTCAGTGTTCCTAGTCATTGTTATCTGCCCTCAACTGTGCTTCAGTGTTCCTAGTCAATGTTATCTGCCATCATCTGTGCTCCAGTGTTCCTAGTGCTTGTTAACTGCCCTCACCTGTGCTTCAGTGTTTCTAGTGCTTGTTAACTGCCCTCACCTGTGCTTCAGTGTTCCTAGTGCTTGTTAACTGCCCTCACCTATGCTTCAGTGTTCCTAGTGCTTGTTAACTGCCCTCACATG
>JAODKE010000037.1:23915481-23932554 GCA_026779605.1 Mormyrus hasselquistii | reverse complement strand
CTCCTGTGTTCCTAGTGCTTGTTAACTGCCCTCACCTGTTTTTCAGTGTTCCTAGTGCTTGTTAACTGCCCTCACCTATGCTTCAGTGTTCCTAGTGCTTGTTAACTGCCCTCACATGTGCTTCAGTGTTCCTAGTGTTTGTTAACTGCCCTCACCTGTGCTCCTGTGTTCCTAGTGCTTGTTAACTGCCCTCACCTGTTTTTCAGTGTTCCTAGTGCTTGTTAACTGCCCTCACCTGTTTTTCAGTGTTCCTAGTGCTTGTTAACTGCCCTCACCTGTGCTCCTGTGTTCCTAGTGCTTGTTAACTGCCCTCACCTGTTTTTCAGTGTTCCTAGTGTTTGTTAACTGCCCACACCTGTATCTTGTTGAACCTCATCATGTTTGCATTTAACTTTATCGTATTTGCCCCCTAGTGGTTTGGATACATACATCTGAGTTTTAACTAGCATTGAAAAATGACCTTCAATAAATCAGATTAATGTCTTAATGAACCAAAAACCAGCCGTTACACTTCACATGTCCTTTGAACATAACTAGAAAGTTTGATATTTTTTTGTGCCGTGGTTTTATTGCAATAAGTAGAAATATAACTACCATGACGGCCATATTTAAGGGGCTTGAGTTAAATACCAGAAGTTAAATAAAAGCATTAAAATAAAAAGTAAGCATTAAGTTTTTTGTTCATCACCAAAAAAATCACAAACCATAACAGTATCAAGATAAAACACGCCTTTTCCCATAAAAAATGACTGTCAAGCTTTCATTCAGCTTGCTCACTGATTGCAGAAAGTAAGCCAGTACCTGTAGGCACCTGCTATGTCATCCATCTTTGGAGTTTTCTAACAAAACCCTTGAAAAGAGTAGCAAACTTACCCTCTTGAAAGCTTGATCTGTTATGTCCATGTCCATACTCTAGTTGGTCATCGTGTGTGCTTGTTTATGCATGTTGTTGCTTTTGTTTCCCTCATGGTCCCTGTAGCTCTTAGAGTATGTTTGCCTTGAGTCCATTGTATATATTACTTGCCTATAACATCCTTCTCAGTCATTTTGCGTTTGATTGCTCACCAGTGTGTTTTGACCCCCCGTTGTCCCTTTGTTCTCTGGTCTGCCTTTGGATAACATTTTGTGGACAAACCCTCTTCTGTTCTGAGTGCTGCTCTGTGGATCATACTCTTGTCAAGCCCTGCTATAACACATATTTCATAAAGTCTGTTTCATACATACACTAGGTCAGGGGACAGCAACAGAACTACCTGACCTGGGGGTATTCCATGAAAGTAGCTAAAGAAAGCCAGACTTTCATGAAAAAGTCAGACTCAAACTAGTGCCATCTCTAAACATAGCCTCATGTCGTTCCAATAATGCTATTCAGCTTTAACTAATCAAGGCTCATACAAGACAGACTTGCATAGTCTCACTTAGTGCGCACACCCACAATATTTAAGAAGCCCAGGTGAATGGATGAATGATAGATCGATCAAATCGGTCGAAAAGCGTGTAAAATGGGAGCGGTGTTTTTTTCCGCAGCAGAACTAATGCTGTTGATGGAGCTGTATGAAAAATGCAAATGTATGTAATTGCAAATATTACCAATACTGTGGCCATAAATAAAGCCAGGGTGTTGGCTTGACAAAGAATTGCAGACAGACTAGATGCCTAAGTTATGTAAATGTTACAGGTGCCTAATACAATGGTACAGCGGTTTATGTTGTCACCTTATACCGCGAAAGTTCCTGGTTTGATCTCCATAGCCAACAGGGAACCTTCAATCTCCATAGCCAATGGGGGACATTCTGGGTTGAGTTCACATGTCATTCTTACTGTATGACACATACCTAATGGCTTCCTATTCTGTGATTAATGGGGTAGATGTGTGGGTTTTTAGTGCTAGCGATTAACAATTGGTTTGCAATAATACATTGCAACCTACAGTATACTGCAACATATCGGCTTGTTTGGACTATGCAGTTGATTGCATTATTATTTTATCAGCTATGTATTCTAAGCTCTCAGGCGATCCTACTAATGATACTAACATTTACACCATATCTATTTGTTAGGCATATTTGCTTGTTTACAAAATTGTTTTGAATAAAGAGCAAAAGAAGCCGAAGCTGGATTCATTCTTAAACACAATATGGGTCATTCTCACAAACTCATTACCATAAGATTAATTTTCTCAAATTTTTAAAATTAGTTTGACAACAGATTCACAGTATAGAAGTTCATTGTTTAAAAAGATAAAAAGATGATAGATGATAGTGGCCCCACGCCACTGACCCCCCCCCCCCCCCCACCGTTGGCAGAAAACAAATTTTGTTTATGTATTCATTTTAGAACCATTTCAGTAGCAGGAAGAATGTGAGCAGGTGATACTTAAATCAGATTAGTGTCAGCTGCAGATCAAGAATGAAAATTATTGATTCATACAGGGAGATTCTCTATTCACCTACCTCACCCTGCTCTCCATGAGACACACAGATATGGTAAGTAAGCTTTGATATCACAGTGAAGGACAGCCACCTACTGAACCCATGGAGCTGGAGGTTAAGGGCCTTGCTGAAGGGCCCTCAGACCTGTGACTGTTCTGCTGAGGCCGGCCTCAAACTGGTGACTTTCTGATCACAGGCACAGAGGCTTAGCTCGAGATCTTAGCCCAGAGCTAGAAGCTGTCTTTACATTGACATCTTGCAAATTAGCAAACATTACTTAAGCATACCAAGCATAACTTGGGTATGTCAGGCTGATGCTGGGCAGATCTATGTAGTGGGTAGCTAGCTTGTGTCTGTTTTACAAGTAAAAGAGTGAAATATTAAAACTTGTGCAAATGACTGTCATGGCATGGAATGGAACCAGAGGTGGTACTTCTAATTTTTTTCACTCACTCTTTTGTACCCCCAAATCAAATGGTGCCCAAGGCGATCGCCTGCTAAGAAAGCCTTTGATAGAAAATAATCAGGATACACTTTGCTTCCAAAATACTTAAATGAATATTTTTCTTTCTGCTCGTCACATGCTGTTTACTAGCATGTTCACAGTAAGGACGGTATGTAGTATTACCAACGCAGATTCCTCAGAAGAACTGGACTGTGACCGTAGACAACATCTTCTTGCTCTTTACTCCATAATGATAAAAAAGGTATGATGGCTCAGGGCTGTTTCCCATTGCAAATACGTTTAGCATTCAGCTGGGAAATCATCTCCAAAGAAATGCACCGGATGAAGAACTGATTGGAATAAGAAATTGTACCTGCTATACAACAGCATTGTCCAGAGTTCAAGAAAGCCGCAAAACAAATCTTTAATACAATTAGTAGAAGGACTAATTAAAACTTTTAGCATGTAAAGAGAATAATTTTGGTGTTTATCATAAACATACCTTTGAACATCTGTTTGAACATGGATTCATATTCACTCCCCCCTAAATTCATGTATACAAATGGGAAAATTGATATTTTTTATTCAAATAAACTTGACTGAGACTCATATGAGACTGGTATATGGGCATAACATCAAGCTAATCTTTACAGTATTTTATAAGAAATATGATACAAAGTTGCAAAATGATGGTACAGTATAACACTCTTGCATTGAAAAATGATTCACTCTGGTTATAATGCACAGACTAAATGAAAAGAGTGGGTATAGGACGTTATGTAGTAGAGTAGAAACTGGTTTTCTTGCTTTCACCAACCTCAGGTTGGTTCTGCAAAAATTACCTTTCTGTAACCAAAGGAAGGTGGCGAGACACTCACCAGAGTTGGGGTCAGAGTTGCCGTCCGCCTCAGTCCGTTTGTCGGGTGAAGCCTGTTCGTAGAAGTCCTCCTGCGGCTGAACCAGAGGGAGAGGATGTGAGAGGAGTGTTCCACTGCCCACTGGCTCGTGGTCTCCTAGACCACTGTCACTGCAGCTTTCCTGGGAGCCGTCGGGCAGGTGGAAGGTTACACGCCGCTGCGACTAGAACGAAGAGCACAAGACAGACCCATTAGAACTCCTCACCTTCTCAGCAAGGAGAGCGAAGGTGAGGTTCAGGATCCAGACTGATAGCTGTCAGAAACATTTGAACAGTTATGATTGGGAAGCTAAGAGAGAAAGTGGCTGACATGGTTTTAGATTTAAACAGAAGTTGCAGTGCATCGTTGTACAATATGTTCAGTCCAGTGTGAGTCAAAGCCAATGTGGAGCCCCGGGCAAGCCTCAGCACCAGACCTTGTCCAGACAACCATGTCTTCTGAATCACTGCCTCAGGAGATGACCACCTATCACCCACCTGGCTGACTGGCACCGGCTCAATCCAACCATAATTAATAATATACTCCATTCAACTTCTTATTTATATTTCAGATTATGCTTATAATACAAAAAAAGAATAATATATCAGGCAAAGTAAATATTTCTAGTTCGGATGTATTCATAACACGCCTTTTTACAATCTATTCATATTTGCTAATTTGATTAGAAAATATGGTGCACAAAGATGTACACTGCAGAATAAAGTTTACTATTGTGGTGTAGATTAATCCAAACTGCAATAAATGTGGTCTCTTATGCATAACTCTGACAGACAATGTGACAATGTGACAATGACCAAAAATAAGCAAAATGTAATAAATACAATCAAATTTACTAAATAGTCTGGGGAGAGGATAATATAATATAATATAATATAATATAATATAATATATAATTCAGCAAAACTGTACAAAATACAGGTTATAAAAAGGCAGAACATATATGTATCGTTGCACACATAAAAAATTAATATCCATCATTTCTGATAACCCCTTATCCATTCGGGGGATACACAACGTATGGGGCATAGCATGTCCTGGATTGGATGCCAGGCTATCACCCGGCAACTTTTACACACTTACACAGTCTCCAATTCACTCAGCCACTTGCGTTTGGACTGCTTGAGGAATCCGATGCACACATGGTGAGCGACAAACTGCGCATGCACAGGCGAGTCTCGAACCCTCAGCTTTCATAATTATTTTAGCTTTTTAAGTTTTGGTGATGTGGGACTGAAATTGTATTGTCTAATCGTATTTGATAAAATGCTCCCTCCTATAACCAATGTGTGGCATATGTCACATCATAAGTTATTATTTCACTGAAATAGGCTTGCCAGACAATTTATTTAAGCCATGTTCAGTTCTGAAGACAGCTAACCATGCTTTCAGACCTACACATTTCCCTGCCTAGCAGTCACTTGTAAAAGTATAAGTGTTAGACACTTACTCCGTTCCCCCTGCCAATTTCTCAGCTATAATGGCTTATCATGCTTGTCACGGCTCATTTCAAGCTTGCTTTTAATGTGCAGTGTGCTAAATATGGTTTCAGTTACGTTAGCACATTCTTTCTAATCTGGAAATGCTATTGCAGTACATCCCCACTTCCAAAAAAGTTGGGACGCTGTGTAAAATGTAAATAAAAACAGAATGCAATGAACAAATCATTTAAGCCTATATTTCGTTGAAAATAGAAAAAACACAACATATCGAATGCCGAAACTGAGAAATGTTACGGCTTTATGACAAATATATGCTTAATTTTAATTTCAGCACATTTCAAAAAATTTCAATAAAAGACTGGAAAAGCTGTGTAATGTTAAAACAAAACACCTTGTTGAACATCTCACATCTAATTAGGATATTGGTTATAGTAAGATGACTGTGTATAAAGAGAGCCTCCCAGCTGAGGCAGAATCTCCGTGCAGTGAAGATGGGGAGAGGTTCGCCACTCTGTGACAGATTGCGTGGGCAAATAGTGTAACAATTTAAGAATAATGTTCCTCAACTTAATATTGCAATTAATTTGTGAATTTCATTAACTATGGTACATATCATAAAAAAAATTCAAGAGACAAGGCTGAAAACCAATACTGGACACCTGTGGTCTTCAGGTCCTCAGGCGGCACTGCATTAAGAACAGACACATTTCTATTGCGGAACCCTGCATGGCTCAGGATCACTTCTGATAACCATTATCTGTAAAGACGCTTTGTCGCTGCATCCACAAATGCAGGTTGAAACGTTACTGTGCAAAGAACAGACCATATCTAAATGTGATCAAGTGACAATGCCGACTTCTCTGGGCCTGAGCTCATTTTAAGATGACAGAGGCAAAACGGAAAATTTTGCCTCAATTTTTCCTTGGAATCAAAATTCCAAATTCTTTAGTCCTCCAGACTAAAGAGGAGAGGGACCATCCAGCTTGTTATCAACAGACAGTTCAAAAGCCAGCATGCATAATGGTATGGGGGTGCATCAGTGCCCATGGCTTGGGTTCCTTGCTCATCTGGGGAGGCACCATTAATGCTGAATGATATATACTGGTTTTGGAGCAACTTATGCTGCTATCTAGGAAGCGATTTTTTCAGAGAATTATAAATCATTGTATTCTTTTTTGTTTTTATTTATATTTTACAGTGTCCCACTCTTTTGGAAAGGGAGTTGATTCACTTGTTACCATACCTGAACCATGCAAAAAACCCAGGTAGTTAAGGAAGAAACTAATAAAAATCTGCTATATCTTTCAGGGATTAATTTAATTAAGATAATCTAGGTAATGAATATTTTAAGAAAAGATATTTTTATTAAAGATGTTCAAATCAGGATGGACCATATATATACTGGTCCTCATTCCAAGTGCTTTCCCTGACCTAAATGATCCTTGGTCTGATTCCCTGGAGCATTGTAGCACTAATACATCAAAGCAGATTGCAGCATTGGTAGCTTGCCAAGTATTCTTGGAGCTAATGTGGCTCTTGTGATATGTCACAGATTCACGGCGGCTTTGGATAACTAGTCGAGTCAGAAGGCACTAGATTCAAGGAGTGTACTGTATGTGCCTGCAATATATTGCAGAATCTGCTGTATGCGTGTGTTTCAGACAATGCCTATTAGACACCAAAATTTTATTATGTGAGATAAAACAACAATCATTCATTTAAATAAATAAAATTAAAAGCTTTTTTTAAAAAAATTAGAAACGAGGTAAACACATATATGGATTCTATTTTCTATCGTGTCGAAGTAGTAAAACTAGGAAAAAAAAATCATTGTAGAGGTATACAGGACATAATTCTATGTCATAAACAGATGTTTTTGACAGTATGTGTGTCTTAACAACCTCAAGCTGAATAGTGCTAATGAAGAAGCCCTAAGAAGGTGTAGATTTTTAAAATATCAGCATAAATCAATCTATAATTTTCAGTTATTGCCCATGTGTAACAATTTTCATTAATTGAATTAGTAGGTGTTTGTGTCTGTTTAGCATGTAGCTTCGCTTCCAAGCAGACATCAGATGGAGTGAAGTATTTTGAGAGTTTTAGTTTAGATTTCAATATCAGAGTTAAGAAAAATGGAATCATTATGTAGCAGATTCAAACAAACAGTTTTCCCCTTATATTTACCACTCAAAGCTAAGGCCAAAATACAAATTGGCAAGCTGAGAAAAAAAGAAGAAAAAGAAAGACGAAACTACGATAAGCAAGTGTGAGTTTTAATGACAGCTTTAGGGCACATAATTTTACCTAATCTCAGAGGGAAAGAAGTCAAGAAGATCAGCCAACAGTGGCAACACCTCCCACTCAATAGATACAGGATCTAAGAAACGAAGTCAGTTATCTATTCCTTTGTTAGAACAAATGAGTGCCTACAATAAAAATCACACTACACCCACATTCGCTCCATGTACTGTTTAGAAGCCGAGCTATACCATTACAGTCTATCTGATATAAATAAAGTCTTCTTTGTATAGTATTGTGCTCTCTACTGTGATGGAAGCAAAACATATGCAGAATTTATGTTTTTATGCATTTATTTTTTTCCTTGTTTAGTCATTCAGTTGGTAATCCCTATTGTTAAAATTAATATCACATTGTTCACTTTACAGCTGTTATATACTTAGGTTACAAAAAGCAAAGTTTAAGGCAATGAATTAGAACCATCACATGACACCATCTGCTACAGGAACTAAAGCAAAACGTATCAGTTTTGCTGCAACTACAAAGAATCAAATTCAACGATGCTTGGAAATCCATGGAGAATTGAAAAGAGCAGAATGTTCAAATGGACTTTGTAAAAGACACTGAAGGAGGAATCACAGTGTGATTACCCAGCTGGCCTAAATGTTACTCTCATAGTATGGCATAGATCAGAAGCTCTAATAGCTTGCTCAGGTCTCCACATCCAAACACCAGAATAAAAACACCCACGACTTAAAATGCACAGAGAGGAGAGCTAAATTCACACCAAAACTGGCAACTACACTGATCAGGTGACATTGCAGAGAGAGAGAGAGCAATGGGCACACTGTGTGTAGGTGGAGCTTGTGTGAAAAAATGAAAGGTGGAGTGAGTAGTACTGAGAAAAAGTCTTTATGCTAATCCATGTGCTACCAGAGTGGTGTGATCTCTAAAACAACCAGTGGGTGGGGTGATACTGACAACTATCTACGTAAGCCTGGACAGGACAGAACCGGGGAGGACAGGACAGGACAGGCCAGGGTAGGACACAGCAGGACAGGACAGAACAGCACAGGACAGGACAGGGCATGGGAGGACAGGACAGGACAGGACAGGGTAGGACAGGACAGGGCATGGGAGGACAGGACCGGGGAGGACAGGACAGGACAGGGTAGGACACAGCAGGACAGGACCAGACAGGACAGGGCAGGACAGAGTAGGAGAGGGCAGAACAAGACAGGGCAGGACAGGAAAGGGTTTAATAATTTACACTTAAACTGAAACACTAAATGTGTTTTGGGTCTTTGGTATCTCACAACAAGGCAGCATTTCTGTGGATTGTGATATTATATAAATGGATCCTGTTGGACATGTGGCAGCTGCATCTTCTCCCCATGTATACACAGATTTCCTTTCATAATCCAGAAACATGCAGTTAGTTGAATTTGAGTCTTTAAATTACGCGGATTGTGCGAATATGTGCCCTGCGATGGACTGCACATGGAATTACTATCTGATAACGAGGGATTTTATTTTATATATCCTCTCCATTTATCACTCTGTATTCTGCACATGGAATATTCCAAACACTGCTGGTGAAGATGAGAATGCTTTTTTCCCCTGAAAAAACTGTTTCATTTACATGTCACCATCTCACCTTTTCTTATCTGCCTAGCTGACACTAAAGGGTATAAGTAGTTTACATGGAAGCTTCTGAAATTATCCTCAAACATACGAAATGCCATATTAGTATAATCAGTAAAGACGTGGGCAAATTTGTTGGTACCCTTACAGCACATTGAAACAATAGTTCATTTCTCCTGAAAAGTGATTCATTTAAAAGCTAAACTGTCTAATGCATACCTACATACCTTTAGTATGTGATAGAGTAAACTAATAAAATTGTGAAAAGAAATGAACTGTTGTTTATTTTACAGACATGCTAAAATAATATGGAGAGATTTGTTGGTACTAAAGAGATTATTCATCCTTGCATTATAGCTATTTCAAACTAAGTGTTTCACATTAGTTAGTGTCACAGGTGTCTTCAAGCCTTTCATCAGCCATTCAGCCTATTTAAAGGGTAAAGAACATGGCACTGTGTTGTTCGGTATCCTTGTGTGTACCACACTAAACATGGACTAGAGAAATCAAAGAAGAGAGCTGTCAGAGGAACTCAAAAAGAAGATTATACATAAACATGTTCAAGGTAAAGGCTATAAGATCATCTCCAAGTAGCTTCACGTTCCTGTGACTTCACCTGCCAATATTATTAAAATGTATAAGGTTCATGGGACTGCAGGCAACCTCCCAAGATGTGGATGCAAGAGGAAATCCAACCCCAGGTTGATCATAAGGATAGTGCGTAAGGTAGACAATGAGTCAAGGAAACCATCCAAAACCATTCAAGCTGAGTTTCAAGGTTAAGGTACGTCAGTTTCTGATCACATCTGTCGCATTTTTAACTATAAAGATCTCCATGGAAGAAGACCCAGGAGGGCTCTATTATTGACAGAAAAACATAAAAAAGCCAGAGTAGAATTTGCCGCAATGCATGTTGACAAGCCTCAACGTTTCTGGGAGAATGTCCTTTGGACTGATAAGACAAAACTGGAGCTTTTTGGCCAGTCACATGAGCTCAATGTTTACAGAAGGAAAACTGAAGCTTTAAAAGAAAAGAACAACAAACCTACTGTGAAACATGGAGGAGCACCTTGCATGGGGAACATTGAATCCGTGCAGGGCACAATGAAGTCACTGGAGTGAAATATACTGTCCAGTGTCAAAAATATCATCCTCAGTTGCAGGTCTTGGGTCCACCAACAGGATAATGACCCAAACATACAGCTAACAGCACTCAAGAATGGCTGAGAAAAAATATTGGACTATTCTTAAATGGCCCTCCATAAGCCCAGATCTAAATCCTATAGAACATCTATGGCAAGATCTGAAAATCAATTTGTGGAGACACCACCCTTCAAACCAGAGACAGCTTGAGCAGTTTGCTCAGGAAGAGTGGGCCAGACTACCAGTTGCCGAATGCAGACATTTCATTGTGAAGTATAGGGACCACTTCCTGGCAGTGATTGCTGCAAAAGGTGGTGTCTGATTTGTGTTAAATATGGAATAAACAATAAGGGATGCCATTAATCATTTGTCAGATTCAAGTTATTTCTGAAATAATGTTGTTGTTTTTTTTTCATGGAAGGGTGCCAACAAATTTGTCCATGCCTGTATGTACATAACATACAATTTACTCTACCTACTCTTTTCTTTTTTTCACTTTTATCATTAAATGATAAACAGTCTGCTTCACAACATCTGCATAATGCCAAAATGCCATGTATGCCAAATCAATCTTTGTGGTGCATTCCTCATGTCGCTTTCAATTTCACTTCAATGAGTAAACATGAATGAACGGAAAATCAAGGCAGCCTTTGGAGTGACATGCTCGTTTATGTTTAAATGTCTAGCATGTTAGGTTTCATTTGCATGTGTGTGGGTTACATTTCATTCATTTATTTGAGGGGTCCTCATCCAGTCCACAGTGACACAGACTCGAGTCCCCATCCATCCCAAATGTTTCGTCTTATATAGAAAAATAAAAAATGCTTAATCCATGGAAAAATGTCATTTGTTCCATACTGTTCATATTTTGCACCCCCCTCCCCCGAGAAATGTTATTGACGGGGGCCAAACTCGACCCCTCTGCCCCCCTCAGAAAAAGGTTTAGAAACCCTAATTTCCATAAAATCAGAAGAAATGGTTAGTGCTAAAACATAACCCCTAGGCGTTTCATAGCAAAAGACAAGTCAGTTTTCTATAGAAGGCAAAAATACTGCTGTTCTAAGATATGACTCTTCATTAATGGCCATCAACGGCATATCATGAAAAAATAAAAATGTGCTCTTCTGTATGTTATTCCTACAAGGTGAACTTAATTTTATTTTAGTTAAATCCAAGTTAACTGGGGCAGATTACTACAAGTGGCTGGAAGGTTGATGGATGGTGCACTACATGACTAAAAGGTCATTCACTTACATTTGGATGCCTAATTAACATACTATGGAATTTTGAGTTTCAGCTGTGTTTTTTAAATATCAGCAACCAAAATATCTGTGCTTAAGCTACTCTGAACCAGATGGCAATGTTTAACCCTATTTAAGGGTAAAGTAGATCTTGGTCATGCATTAAACAAGTGCAGCAACATTTGGGTGTCTGGTCATGTTCTTTGGATCCTTTCTCCACACTGATACGCTCGCAGTGCTCGGGTTTCTGGTCATGTCCTTTTGAACCTTTCTCCATACTGATACTCTAGTAGTGCTTGGGTATCTGTCATGTTCTTTGGATTCTTTATCCACACTGATACGCTACCAGTGCTTTGGATCCTTGCGGACAGCATAAACTCAACAAACCAGTGATTGATTCATTTATGGAGATCAACAGAATTTTTCAGAATATTGTTTAATATTGTTTAATAATCTCCCATATAATGTAACATGAATAATAAAAAAATCATAGAATTACAGTGCACATCCCTGATGGGATGCCATTCCATTACAGGGCATACCTTATGGGCGATTTACAGACACCGATTTTTCTAATGTGGGAAGAGATGATAGTAAAAGAAAGCAAAGCAAAAGAACTCCTGCAAATGGCACATAGAGACACCAGCGTGGAAACTGAAGGCCCACCCCTTTGGGTGTGGGGCCACAACGCTGCTCATTGTCATAATTTTAATTGGAAAATAGTCCAAATCAGGCTTCAGAGCCACAAGTTGACCACCGAGGCATTAAAATCAGCATAATTTACCGCAGATATCACTGCCTCAGTAGGCAGTAAGTAAACTAGCAGGCTGTTCCTTTTGCTCATATTGATACCCTGGGGAAGCCAAAGGGCTAGAAAAGTCATACCGCTAGTAAAACTCTGCAGATATCTAACCAATTAACTAGCTGGAAAATGAACTAAATGAGCTGTGATAATGCACCAGACAAAGACATCTTCTGATGTTCTGAAGATTCACTTAGTGATTCAATAAGATTCACCTCATAACCTTTATACTCATCAGGACACCAAATGAAAGCAAAGGAACAAGTTTGTGGATGCTTATTTCTGCTGAGACCTCAAAGACTATCTGAGCTTTTAACTAAAATATTTTATATATTTTTTTTTCTTTGAGCATCTATCAAAAACACTATCCTTTGCTAGAGTTCATTGAA
The DNA here is from genome assembly GCA_026779605.1 of Mormyrus hasselquistii. Lineage (NCBI taxonomy): Eukaryota > Metazoa > Chordata > Actinopteri > Osteoglossiformes > Mormyridae > Mormyrus > Mormyrus hasselquistii. Next base: position 23,919,864 of record JAODKE010000037.1, on the reverse strand, counting down.
ATGTTGTCCTTAAGAAAATAAAATAAACTGAAAGCTGCAGTATAATGTGAACAATCCAGGTTTTAAGTTAAATGCTAGTAATCAATGTTACGCAATACATGCACATACGTTTAACAGTGACTTTGTTTTCTGACAATGAAGACAATATTATTTGATACTTTAAGTCCTAAATGTTTCATGTCCATATTTCAATTTTTTGAGCTGTACGTGAGGCTGTTGATAATAATTCAATTCAATTCAATTCAATTCAATTTATTTTCACAACATTACATTGTCTCAAAGCACTTTACAGCATCCCCACCCAAAGCCCCTAGTGAGCAAGCCAGAGGCGATAATGGGAAGGATAAACAAGAGCAGAGGAAGCCCTATCCCTAACCAGACCCAAATGAGGAGCCTATCCTCCAGGGGCAGCAGAGGAAGCCCTAACCCTAACCAGGCCCAAAGGGGGAGCCCGTCCTCCAGGGGGCAGCAGAGGAAGCCCTATCCCTAACCAGGCCCAAAGGGGGAGCCCGTCCTCCAGGGGGCAGCAGAGGAAGCCCTAACCCTAACCAGACCCAAAAGGGAAGCCCATCCTCCAGGGGCAGCAGAGGAAGCCCTAACCCTAATCAGAACCAAAGGGGAAGCTCATCCTCCAGGGGGCAGCAGAGGAAGTCAAATGAGCAAGATCCATGATAATCTGTGATATGGCTGCTGCAGGCAGATGTCAACTTGCGGATATCAACAAATTGTTCACATATGAAAGGTATTTTACAGTACTAAAAGGTCACCTATGCACCCCATGCTTTATATTATACTCTGCAAATATTTCTAGAATTGTGTGGTACACATCTTCTAAAAGTTGTAGAAATCCATGAGTGTGTCTTCTATAAGTATGTATTGTGTACTGGATCTTGGAGAAAGCCTGGGGCTCATCCTAGGCCACAAGAAAGGAGACGCCCTGCACTGCATGGCAGCCCTCACTACAACGATAAACAAAATCTTGACAATGGAGACGGCTGAGCTGTGCATTACCTACTAGATAAAAAGCTCTAAAAAAGCACCGTGGTGAACTTTGCCTTTAAAACTGACGAGTATAAGATATGTCACTGAAATAATCACTACTGACCAGTTTTCAGCAAAAAAGCCTCAATCAGCAGTGGGGAAAAAAAAACAATTATAAGGATTTAAAGTTATAAACGGGCTATTAGAACATCATATATCAGGAATAGCCTGTGAGTATAGCAAATATGATTTTTTTTTTTCCTAGTGGTACCTAATGAGATTAGGTGAAATCCTTTCTAACATAAAAAGGCCTGATGAGATTTAACGCAGCTTCAATGTCGTTTTGCTTGTCATGTATGGTACCATACGCAGCATGTTTTTATGCAACAGAATAATACCAGCGACACACATAGCTGATGTGTGGATAGGTATAGACAGGCCTCACTGATATCTTGAAACTTTTTAAAACTGTCATTGAGAATTTCATTGCCTCACCCTCAGATCTCATTAAAAATCTCTGATATCCCCCAGTACCCGATGTTCCTTTAAATTGTGGAATCGTAATGAGGTCTATAAAATGTAGCATTTGCATAAGCTTATACTTATTTTCTCATGAGCTGACAGTTTGGCCCACAAGTGGAAAGCTGACATGCACGCAAGAAACTGCATCGTTCTTTTATTCAGCAGCAGCATGATGTTATATTGATAAAACCAAATACAAGAAATCTTACTTACTTTTAATCATGTCTTTTGGTTTCATTTCTTTCACCTGCTTTCACAACTCCAATGTTTTGCACAGATTACAATAAAGAGCACATAGATAAACATACGTAATCTACAAAAAAGGGGAATTGTTTTTAATTTTGTTTACTCTTTTTCATTTGTTTAAGCTGACATAGATAATTCATCTCTCAAGGAGAGACACAGGAAAGAGTAAAAGCTTCTCTTTCAGAGTTAATGCATATAACAAAAAGTACATTAAAGTATCACCTCATGATTAAATGGCAGATTGACACAGTTTGCGGCATCGCACTGCCAGTGTTATGGGTTCACATCATCCTTCTCATGTTCACATGGAATTCCTCCGAGCGCTATGCTTTCCCACAGTCCCACACTCTAAAACCATGCAAGGTGAATTAGTATCTGCAAATTGCCAACAGTATGTGAGAGGGTGCAGAGGGGCTCCACTGCTTGGATAGGCTGCAGTCTCACTATGCCCTGTATTGGATAAACAGTGTGGAAGATGGATGGACATATAAAACCAAACAGTGTGTCTACAAGCCCTAGTGGCTCCACAAACAGAATCCATTTATCAATTCTGAAGCACTGAATTGGAAGTAATGGGATTTTCATTATATCCTACAGCAATATTTGCTATACTTCTAACTACTCTCATTTATTCGGATTATTTTAATAATAATTTGGAAAAATGTATTCCCACAACTAAGGAAACTTTAAAACCACATGTATAGCATGTGTGTGTCTGCATACATAATTTAATTGAGACTAATTGACAGTAACTTCTTATCTAATAGTTTATCGATATTGTATAATGAATGGATACTATAGCAGTTACAAAAATGCATTATATCATGTAAAAAATATAACAATAAATACAGAATTTACAGGAAAGCCAAGTTTGGATGCAGCAGACTGGTTAATTACAGATCATATTATAATTCTACAATATAATGATGAGCTCAAATGATAATTGGCCCTTTTCTTAGAACGGGCATCAAACTTTCATTAAGAACATAAAGGTTATGAATATGCTATTAATTTTAGCCTTATTAATCAGTTTCATGGCCAATGATCTTACTTCTGTGCAAGCTAATCATTTGGAAAATAAGAATGATCATAGCCATTTGTTTTGTTACTGAGCATCCTTCATACTTCTGCAGATATTTTTGTCCCATCAAGCTTGAAATGAAGATGGAAGGAAGAATTTTGGGCAAAGGGTTATAAACGACAAGATAGATACCAATATCTTTCATCGAGCTTGTATGTTATACGGTATTTGTGGACTCACTAGAGACAGTTGTAGCATTCAAAAATGGTCCATAGGGACTTGGCCAAAACACAGATTGACCTAATTTCCTAAGTGTTAATAGGCCACGCTATAAGAAGTTTGGAAATACTGAGACTGTGATTTGAAGATGTTCTGAAAAAAGAAGTTATTTAATTAACCTATTTCTATTTCTTTTTCTCTGTGGCTTTGAAGACAAATGATACTCTTAATACGACTGCATAAATATTAATTTAAGCAGTTAATCCAAGATTTGACCAACAACAGAAATGAGGGCAGTTAAAGAAGAATCACAGTGAATTATAGGGTTCAACATTTAAACGAATATAGTTCCTGCTCTGGGTTATGTTTCCTGGCTTCTTGTTGAAACATTAAAAAAATCACCTCTGAAGGGATATGAATAATTAGACAAGTATTATTTTAAATAATATTTTGGACAAAATAATAATGAGGATATTATTAATGTTGTTGTTGTTTTGTTGTGATCTTGTCCATTTTTTGCAAAACGGTCAGTGCAATATTAAAATATTTAAATATAATATAAATACAGACATCATATGGAAGGAAGGCTATCGAAATCGACGCAGGCAATACCACAGATGTGCATTGTCTGAAAATGTGACTAATCAATCCTAAAAAAAGCACAGAAACACTAATTTTACCCACTATAAGATTCCACTCATTACAAAATGTCTCAGATCTATTTCACAACCTATGAGCCTTTTTTCTTATAAATGTGTGTGTGTGTTCTGTTCTTTGAAATGTAAAACATATGCAGAGATCAGTGCTTTAAGTTTAATATACCTGTGGGACTTTCTACTACATAACCAGTGGCAGTTTAAACTGTGTGATGATCTGTCCTAAAGAGTATGTCTGTAGTTTTGATGTACTGGCACCTCTTCCCGCCTTGCCCTCGGAAACACGCTAAGCTCCAAGTTACTCAGTGATGTGCAATTTATTACCACTGCTGATAGATCCACATTCATCAGATTCAAGATGCACCTTCTACTGAATCTCATCATGTGTCCCTTAACAACACAATTAAGCTTGATGCACATTATTCAGTGCAAAAATGTTTAACAACATCCAGCTGGATTGCAATTGTTGTGCTGTGTGACTCTCAAGCTGAATAGTAGCCAGCTTGCAAAAAATGTGCACCTACAGTAGTTGATGCATATTTTCTGTGTTCTCTATTATACCGAGATAGCTGTAGACTAAAATAAAGATCCAATTAAATAATAAAAACATATTATTGTAGTATACATCCCACAATATATGACATGTATTATCCATAAAAATATATTTTCTTTGTTCATTGAACCAGAAAATCAGAGTATTTCAGAGTAATATATAACATCAGTCTACTAAAAATTAAC
>JAODKE010000037.1:23902947-23915381 GCA_026779605.1 Mormyrus hasselquistii | reverse complement strand
AACGGATTACGCATTTTTTCTGTTATTTGTAACCACTAAATCCAGTTTAGAAGTTCAATGGCTATTCTCGTGGCGTCTACACTTGTGTTCCTGGTATTTTGTCTAAGCATCACTCTTAAAAGATCAGGGCCATGGCCAAAATATTCATGAAAGCCCAGTTATTAGTTATAATACAGTACATTGTGAAAACTTCCCCTCACAAATAATTTCAGATACATTTTAAATGACCGATCTGTGTGATAAGATGGCTGTCTAATGAAATCAATTACCATATTTCCTGCTGGACATCCATAACATTTCCCAGAATGATTAAATTATTTTAGGATATTATTGTTTGCTTATTAAATCAACCTACATATCAAATCATTAAAGTCCAGTGTTATGATAAGATCTGTATAGTTGTTGAGAACCAAAGAGCTATGACATTTTATGACACCACCCTCTACAAACAACTTATTGTATAACTTAACAACAATAATGACATCATCATCATTATTATTATCACACCACTTAATCTTCACAGTCCACTTCATTGCACAACAGACGTTTTGTCTTGTAAATGTGTTTACGCTCAGTCATTGATTTCACTCATCTTCCACACACCTTTTCAAAACAGTTAACACATCTCACTGAAAAGCACAGACTTCATTGGGTAACTGTATGCATATGTAACATAAAGAAAACAGATGATAGACAGTATTGTCATAAAAACAAATACCAGCAATACCCGTGTGAGACTGCATGCTCACAATTATTAATTTTGGTAATTGATACTCAACCACCCATAAAGTACATAAAATGGCATCACCTGTTATCTAATGTAAGGAGACAAGGAGGAAATATCATTGTTCAGAGAGTGATAGCCACAGTGCCAGGTCAGAGGTTTGCTAACATCACCTTGTGAGTGGCTATCTCCAATAATGATGTCCTTTTCCAAATATCAAGCACTGGCCCTTATGCCACAGAGCACCCTGCAGATTTCCTGATGCACTCTATGGAAATATTAGCTTTACCAGAAGAAAGGGGGCATTTCGGCCTTGGCATGTCTCTGTTTGTCATTATTTGGAACAATGTCACCTTCCACTACTCTCAGCGTGTTAAGGAATTGCTTTCAGATGTAAAGTGTATTATCACCTGCACCATATGCAAATGTCAGTCTTGGAAGCAATAAATGGCAGTCCATATAAAGAGAACAGTATCAGGAGGGATATGCCATGTAAGGAGGGATTATCTCCATCTAGTGTGATGTTGATAAGAACATGTGGCCTAATCGTCAGCACCAAATGGAATAAATTACAAATCCAGTTGGCATTTGTTCAAGAGTATGGAGGGTGAAAAAAACAGATTTCTGAGTTTTTGGCATGGCAGTCTTTGCTTTTCTGTGTTTTGATGGGATTGGATATGCAGTATACAAGCTATGCTTTGAAATGCATGCCAAATGCAACTTGTCAAGGTGTGCAGTTCCTGGATGGTTTCAGAAATGGGAACAGAGAGACCGGCGCACAAGATAAAATATCTAAATAGTTCCATACAATTCTGTAAAAATTTTTGGGGCTTTTCAAGGTGCAAGTTGCAAAAAGCACAAGTGCAGCCGGGTTGTTTATGTCTGGTGTGTAGAGAATCAACACATAACAAAAGGATATAGCACTACTGAAGGCTAAATGTGTTCAAATTGAAGTATGTCGTTTGAATTTTACTGGGTATAGTTTAGTTACATATTGAAATAATTTGGTTTATAAGTTGCACTGTTTGATAGTAAAGCGTGGTGGTGTTTGTACTGCATATTTAATCTATTTTTATGTTTAGCGAGTCTTAGAGCTTTTTCAAGAAAGAAAAAAAATATTTATGACACACATTGCGCAAACGTTGAAGCAACATTGCTTAGTGGGAACAAAGGGAAGGGTGAAAGCAGACGACATTTGATAATTTTTGTCAGGTCAGGTAAGGTTGGGGAGCATGCGCTGATGCAGCACGTTGACACACCCACCACATTGGGAAACTCCTCGGGATCCTGGCTGGTGACCCCCCCAGGCAGACACACACAGTGCAGTCCCACCCTCCGAAAATGTGCATCCATCTGCAGCAGCCTAATGTTATATGGGTGTCCCCTCAGCCTGGTCCAGCCCCACGGGTCCTCAGCAACTAGAATCTTGCAGGCAGGGTTACCCTCAGGGAAACACGCCACGTAACCATAGTGCCACAACTGATGTTCCCTCACAATGCGGGTAATGTGCCTCATTCAGGACTTGTCTAGCACATGCTCGTTTGACACAAAGTCAAACCCAAGGATTCTCTTAAGAGACACAGTACCGATGGAGTCCTGTCTTCATGTAAGCTCTCTGGATAGTGTCCATGTCTCACGGCCATGCAGCAAGACAAGGAGCACCAGAAGTCTTGTACCTTCAATTTCTTACAAAGATATTAGGATCGCCACACACCCCTTTCCAGCGACCTCATGACCACCCATGTTCTCCCAATCCGTCTACTGGCTTCATAGGAAGAGTCACTAAAGGCAACAAAGGAAGGAAACGGCAGCTATAGAAAATACTGGGTCTTTTGAACACAGTAACTCTAAAAATATTTTGCCACCATATTGCACTGGTGAACTTCCGAAACTGATCAAATCGCTCTAAAACTCAGGAAGCACCACATAGTGACAGCATATGTAAAAGCAGCTCAGACACTTCAAATTGTAAGCATGATAAATCAAAAATTATTTGTCCAAGCTTTTTCAAACTTTGCAGGCACATTGGATGGGTAGAACTGTTCAAATTCTGAGAAAAACAGAACCAAAACTTAAGCAACGACACTAGTGACAGCAAAGAGAGGGGTGACTTAAGTAGAGGCTTATCCTTGAGAACAGGGTGATATTATCATTTCCATACGTACGCCAATATGTGTGCATTTCTGTGTGTGTGTGTGTGTGTGTGTGTTTGAAATGTTTAATCATTCAGATTGCGATTTCAGCCATCTGGGAAAATAAAGTCACTTGTTCGCCAATATTCCTTGTTGTTTATGGGCAAAGAAATTGTATACTCTAAGAGAAAGGGACAAGTTGCTCAGTTATTTTATTGTACAAAAGGAACACATGGTAACACTTCACTTTATACTATTATGGTCTTAATTAGTTGCAAACCAACTCTTAATGTACAAATTAAGCACAAACCAAGTCTTATTCAAAAGCAAATTACTGATTATATATTATATCAAGTCATTGAGCTCAGTGTTAACATACAATTTAGTAACCATCACTTTATAGTGCACATAATCATTATATACCTACTAGATATTGGTAAGTATGATTCGAATGGATCAATAAGTAGGTTTGCTTAAGTGAAAAAGAGACATGGGAATGCACCACCACTTATCTATTAGTAATATTAACTAATGTCTATATATATATATATCGATCTCATGTATCTTCATTATTAATAAATGATCACAAATAATTTATTTTAAGTCGTCACTATATTTCTTACTATGTCTTTTAATTATATAAACTTTTGTGAACTACTGAAGGAATAAATAATGAATAACACAAAACATGAAATACTGAGTTCATCATTATCGTAACAAATCTTTTATCTGAAGTAGCTACTATATTTCTTCATGATTTGTGTTTGAGTAGTAACTGTGCTACAACCAAGTTACTAAGATGCTGTATTGTAATGTGCTACTGAACATATGAGTGTACTCATTAAATTAGGTATTTTGGAATTACAGTTTGCACCCATTCCATATATAACAGAAAATAAAATGATGTGGCCGTTTTTCAAGCAATATCAGATGGGATTTTGTTTCAGGTCACACAAACGTGATCTTTACAGGGTACAGTATTTTGTGAGCATGTTCAACTGAAGCATGATTTAGTATAGTGTCAGCAGTTTTCCTGTAGCCTAACTGATTATTTCTCAAAATATTTGGTCATAGCGTAAAAGAGACATAACTAAAATACAGAAATACATAAAAAATATAAGTAATATAAATTAAATTTTCAGACATGGGCATTGAAACATACACAAAGGAATATGAATAACCACCTAACTGATGGGAAAAGATTAGGCAAATTGAGGAATGTGACCAAGTGGAATGTGAAATAAAAAACTAAGTGTGCTTTCAGACGTACATATCACAAGGAATCACAGAATTCACATGAAAACACATTTAAAGTACACATTTCCAGGTGATCCAGTACTTCTACTTATTATTAATTATTAATTTTATTATTGTTATTCTTGTTGCTATTTGGCTTTCATGATTAAATTTTTTTGTTGTAGGAGGCCCAAAACTAATTTATTTTGTAACATGATTTATACCATGCAGTGCATAAATTAATATTCTGTCATGACTAATTTAGTAAAAGCCTCTCACAAAGGGATGGATAACACTTAATCTACATATAAAGAGCAGGGGCTGATGCAGCAGGTAACAGTACAATCTGCAGATAAAAAGGATGATAGTAATAATAATAATACATATGCAGTGACGATTTCCTAGGACAGGGGCCTGTATCACGAAGTAGGATTTGTTGCTTAGCCTGATAACTTGTCAGATTTAAGTATGTCTGGACTAAGTGAATAAAGATAAATTCCATTTAAAGTGGGACACATTGAATCCGGCTAAGCAAGAGATCCTGTTTTGTGATACAGACCCCAGGTTTGCAATGAAACACTGCATGCAAAAAAAAAAAGATTGAACCTTGACGCATTGTATACAGACACATTCCAACACACTGGGGAAGTGTTGTATTTTCCTTATATTAAGCTTTACCTATCTAGTTCAAAATTCTGTTAAAATATACTGGATATTTACACGCACTCAGACTAAATGTCATAAACAGTGTTTATTTGATTATGCTAAAACAGATACATTTTGCACACTTTTTACAGCACCAGAACCTAAAAGAATGAAGGAAATATGAAATTCTTTCAGACAACAAAGTACAATGACCAAAAAGGTACCTTCATGCATATCTTTCTTTTTTCCATTACGGAAACCCCACAAGGCTCAGCAGTCAAACTTAAGAAGCAATTAGTTTTAATGCTTAGTTCATTGTCTAGATTAAATCAGATTGCTTGTTCATAATGACAGATATCAATACAGATGAGTCTGTCAAGAGCTGCCATAGGACTGTAATTAGGGGTTTACTTTAACAGTACTGCAATTAAATGTACTGCTGAAATTTAAAACTGTAACCCGTAGGCATTTAATTTAGGAATATTAGCCAAGTATTTGGCCGATGTAAAAGCCCATTGGCAATTTAATGCAGGAGGCCTTACAAAGCCAGGGATTAAATTAATCTTTTCTTCCCTCTGACCAAAACTCTATGCTGGAAGGGACAAGAGGCCGTTAACTGATTGTGAAGAGATGCACCCTCCCCCATCCCCGCATGCTCTTAGTAATGTGTCTGGTGCTGCTGTTTGGCTGCAGTACAGGAGAGGGATCATCTGCCTCTCTCTGCCGGTGTTTGTAGACTGAATGTGGATTTTTGTCTGTGTCTGCACTATGGCTTACGATTGAGAGGACACACTATTTCTTTTGAACTTATATTGTACACATTTTAATTGAAAGAATGATTCTTTTTAATCAACCAGTTGTTTAGTCACATGGTTCCCAAACTTTTTTTCTGGGGACCCACTTTTTAAAAATGACAAACCATCAGGACCCAATTTACAATAGGCCTTAGAAATCAATAGAAGGACAGATACGTGCACAATGGGCAATTCACTGCCATTTTCGCATCATTTTGTATTATCTGGAATTGGTAAGCCAGTCATTTCAAAGCGATATGGTAGCCCCTTGTATCTGTGGCTTCAGTAACCACGCTTTAGTTTATCCGCAGTTTACCTTCATCTAAAAAAAAAAAATAATGAATAAAACTTAAATTGTGGAATAGTACGTTTTTTTTCATTGTACCTTTGTCCTTTGAGGAGTATAAAAAGTATGATTTTCATTGGTCTGTCATCCTTTGATACATTTTTTTGCATTGCTTCTTGTCTCTTGAGAATTAGGGAAAAACTTCAGAATTCTTTTGGTTTGTTCACTTGAGTTGTGCAGTGCTGTACAATAATATACAGTGTGATATATTATTATTGTATTAATCTTGATAATGTCTCACTTTATCAATGAAATATTAATATTACCATATGTATGTACACAAAAATCAGGTATACATGAAACCCATGAATGGTTGGCCGTTATCCACAGTTTTTGCTATTCATGATCTTAGAACTTATCACCTGCAGACATGGGGGATATGTATGTTTGATGAAGCACAACTTCCTTTCATGTATGTGCTATTGACGTCCATCTATTTTCTGTAAGCATTTATTCTATTTGGGGGGGGGGGGGCAGAGACTATAACCACTATGGGTTGTAGGGTTAACTCCAATTAACCAATTAATTTTTTTGGATTCGGGAGAAAACAGAGTATTTGGAGATAACCCTACAACAGCATGAAGAGAAGTTGCCAACTCCACACACGGAGCCATGGCTGAGACTCAAACCCAAGTCCCAGGGCATGCAAGACAACAGTGATAATCACCACATCACCATGCCACCCCATGCTGTTAGTGATAATCACCTCACCACTCGTGTTGTTAGTGATAATCAATGCCCCACCATGCCACCTCATGTTGTTAGTGATAATCACTGCACCACCATGCCTCCCCATGTTGTTAGTGAAAATCACCGTGCCACCATGCTGCCCCGTGCTGTTAGTGATAATCGCCATGCCACCCCGTGCTGTTAGTGATAATCACCGTGTCACCATGCCACCCCATGCTGTTAGTGAAAATCACCATGCCACCATGCTGTCCCGTGCTGTTAGTGATAATCACCGCATCACCATGCCGCTCCATACTGTTAGTGATAATCACCCTGCTGCCCGTGTTCTTAGTGATAATCACTGCGGCTCCATGTCACCTCGTGCTGTTAGTGGTAATCACCGTGCCACCATGCTGCCTCGTGTTGTTAGTGATAATCACTGCACCACCATGCCACCTTGTGTTGTTAGTGATAATCACCATGTCACCAGCATATGCCGCCCCATATCGTTAGTGATAACACAGGTCTACAAAATATTTTTTTTTCAGTTGCCAAAAACCACCTAACTAATTTTTTCAGATGTCAAAAAAAATATAATTTGAGGGTGCTGAATTACGTTTTGCTGAATTCTAGATAATGGACATCCATGAAAATAATGCATTCCCCCAATGCAACTTGTGTGTGGTAACAACAATGCAATAGCTTTTAGTCTGTCTTTTAACTCTTTAACTGTGTCTTAGGTAATGAAATGAATGATGAAGCGTTGAAGGAGAGTCTGAAAATAAAAGTAGAGTTAAGTTCACATGTGCTTGTTTCCATGTTTATTTGTTGCTGTTGTTTCTGTGCTGGTGAATATTTACCCAGATCAAATCTGCCAAGTCCTTCCATAAAGGAAGGGAATCATAGGAACACCTGTCTGGTATTTAGCCAGGAATGTTTGAAATGCTCGTGGTAGGGCCATGAAAAAAAGCAATCAAAAGTAGATGTCCCTGGGTTTTTCACCTATTTTGACTTCTCCAAGTCCACATATTTCACAATAGAGGGCCAGACATCCGATGGTCGTTCGACAGCTGGCAAATTTTCAAGCCACCGATGGCCACAGAAAGGTAGAGGGAATCTTGAGGATGATGTTGCATCTGCGAAGTCCTCTCTTCTGGCTGGTGCAGAGTGGAAAAGAAAATGTAGTGCTTTGAGCACTTTCTCCACTATCCACACTTCAAAACCAGTCTTGAATGAGTTGTGAAGGTTATGTAGGCCATAACTTCCTACAATTACTAACTGTGTCCCAGCAAATTGCTCAGCACAGTGTGAATGTCATTATTGGACGTATTGGAGTGATGTCAGCTAACTGTTTGCAAAGTCCATACTGTAGCACTTCTGCTTTCAGTGTGTCTGTTGAGGCGAATGTACTGAAGGCATTGCTTGTCATGGGATTCGGATACTCTACGAAAATGGGTGTAGGCCAATCTATAGAGGTTGTACTTTCAGGACTGGCAAACAACTGAATGGGGACAGTTTTTGTCCGACTTTTGACAAAACACTTGTGCTTCTCACCCCTGATATGTGAGTCGGTGGCTTTAAAGCCCATTTTTGCCAGTTTGATTAATTTTTTTACAAAGGTCGCGTCACGCTTCGTAGACATCAGTCGTCTTTTTCAACCAGTCACAGTAATATTTTTTTGAAGCATTGACATTAATAACAATTAATAACAAATTAATATTGTATTATTTAATTGAATCATACTTAACTTTTTCCTGTCACTGTTAGATATTTTACTTACTAGTTGTAACTAAAATAAAAATGTTCTTGCAATTTTGAATGCTTTTCAAATGTGTGGCGTTAATTAATTAATTAACTATTAAATGTCTCAGAATATCTGGCAAAACCAAAATCATATTCTTAATTAGCACCATAAATTTAATATAAAACCTTTCAGACATCGATGGCAACAAAATCACTGTATACCAGTGTAATCACCACGCTACCATGCTCATTGCTTACATTTCCGCTCATCAGTAAAACAAACATACACATAAATAACTTATAAATGTGACAAAATCAGTGGGGTTTTACATCATTTCAACTGGGGTGGGGGGGCAGACTTGGGCCAGTTGCTTTTTGATGGAGGCCAGATGCATTTAACCTTAATGTCTTCCAAGTATTATTTACTGTACACTAGATTGCCAACATTGAGAAGCAAAGGAAAAATTTGAAAACCAATAAGTTACTTATGCAGAGCTGTGCAGTTCAATTTTACAGTTTTTACAGATATACAGAATAACTCATGTATAACTCATGCTGATTTGTTGTTTAGACTTCTTGTTTCCATGGGTTTCATATTGTTTTTTTCTGTTCTTAACTTCGTTTTCACACACTGAAGCAACTTCACCATACTAATAATAATAACAAAATGGACAATAATAGGTATCGGACGATTGTGTCACCAAAACAGCTCTGACCCATTGAGTCATGGACTACACAGGACCTCTGAAGGTGTCCTGTGGCATCTGGCACCAAAACGTTAGCAGCAGATCCTTTACTGTAAGTCTTGTAAGTTACAGGGTGGGACCTCCATGGATCGGACTTGTCTATCCAGCACATCCCACAGATGCTCAACCCAACTGGGATCTGAGGAATTTGGAGGACAAGTCAACACCATTACATATTTTTTATTTTCCTCAAACCACTCCTGAACATTTTTTGCAGTGTGACAGGGTGTATTATCCGGCTGGAAAAGGCCACTGCCTTTAGGGATTACAGCTGCCATGAAGGGGTATGTCTGCAACCATGTGTAGGTAGGTGGTACGTGTCAAAGTAACATCCATATCATGCCAGAACCTAAGGTTTCCCAGCAGAAATTTGCCCAGAGCATCATACGGCCTCTGCAAGCTTGCCTTCTTCCCCTTAGTGCATCCTGGTGCTGCCTCTTCCCCAGATAAACGACACATACATGCTCAGCTATCTACATGATGTGACAGAAAACGTGACACATCGCTACACAGCTCCATACTCAGCAAGCTGCAATGCACTGTATGTGTCTGACACCTTTCTATCATACCCAGCATTAACTTTTTCAGCAATTTGTACTACAGTAGCTCTCCTGTGGGATCAAACCAGACGGACTAGCTTTCGCTTCCCACTCACATCAGTGAGCCTTGGGCGCCCATGACCCCATCGCTGGTTCACCGCTTTGCCTTCCTTGGATCACTTTTGGTAGGTACTGACCACTGCATACCGGGAACAGCCCACAAGACCTGCCATTTAGGAGATGCTCTGACCCAGTCATCTAGTCATCACTATTTGGCCCTTGTCAGATTTACTGAGATACTTACGCGTATACATTCACTGATACATCCGTTAGATGTTTTTTTTCCCCCAAAATAGCCACTTTCAGAACTTGCACGGGTTACATTTTGTCTTCTTATGTGTAAACCAGCTTGAAGTGGGTCATACTTTGTAAGCAGGTCTCTTTTTCTGGCCTTGCAGTCAACCCCCAGTCCTCAGTCAAACCCGAACTAAAGCTTCTCCCCCCCCTCCGCCCCCCCCACATGTTTCCGCACTGTTTCCTCTTGCCTTGTTTTCTTGGATTCACATGCCCTGACCTTGTTTAACTGTCTTTATTTTTTACATTTTTTAAAAAAATATTTTATTTTTTTGCTCTTGTTGGTCTCCCTGTCAGAGCAAAATAATATCCTTGTTAAACAATAAACAATAAGCTAAAACAGACACTTTCACCATGATCTTTTTAAAAAAAATAAATCTTTTTTTTCTTCAATAATCCTGGCCCAACAGGTTCAAATAAATGTTGCACTTATAATGGCATAACAATAAATACGTAATAGCATATGATATAAAATATTATTGGCATTCGGTACACCATCTATTTACTTAGAAAGCAATTACATAAGCTTTCGGGATATTTCGTTTAACTTTATGAAAAATCGAATGGAAACATTCCATAGCAATTGGAAATACCTGAAATTCTGCAATTAGCTGCCATTAGCTGTGTAGCTGTGGAGAATCTATTCGACACTCACACCATTTTACATTTATTAAGTAATGACTACATGTTGGTGCATTCTGATGCATACAGATTTTTTGAATGTTACCAAAATTATATCCTGCCAATCACTGCTATCCATGGTTTTCAACAAAATGATTGTTTACTTTTGTTTTATTTTTTTGTTTGTTTTGTTTTATTTTATATGAAGAATTTTCCACATAAGTGTAGTAATGTGTAGGACGCGGTCTGGTTGAGAGCTAATAATTTCTATGCTATTGATCAAAATTTTACATAATTTTTGGCCAAAACAGCCATGTATCCTGGGGTCAGAAAGACACATGTCGAAAGAACAGTCGGCTATACTGAATTCTGTTATACCAAAGAATATCTGGTGAATTATTTTCCTTGTGTTTTTTTGTTTTCATTTAAATGAGTTTGTTATTCCATCTGTGAATACATAGTTTTGGTTATGATGAGCATGAAGCCTATTGGAAGCTGTCAGGTACCTGTATACACAACGACTCAGAAAAGGGGAATTCCCATATGTTTGTGGACTTTAGATGGAAACCTGATCAATTCTGCGTGATGAGAGACAAAATCAGGGAAACACCATATGAGAAAATACTGCAACTAAATTACATATAACGGCTAAAGTGAGTAATATTAGGTTGAATGCCAGTGAAGAGATGACAGTACTTGAATGCACAAGCTTAAGGCAGCAAATAAATTCCAAATAGCTAGGGCGTAAATTGCTAGTGCATTGGTCAAAGACACGTTGGAATTATTTAATGCATCATGGGGAACAGTCTCAAAAATGACAGTATATACCCAACACAGACAAGCTGCATGGGCAAAAGTGCCAATGAGTCAGAGTCACCAAGGTGAACACTTAGGATAATTGCCAAGCACTACAACAGTATAGCCTTAAAATTACCACAGAAATCAATCACCACCTTTGTGACCAAGTGTCAACAAAAATTGTACATCCTGAGTTTCACAACTAGAAATTATGGTAGCTGCAATCCACTTACATCTAGGGCACAAGATGCAAACATGACCCAATACATTGCATAAAGCCCAATGTAACTAAAAAAACAATTAAAAAACAATAAATAATGCACCCTGATGAGTTATCTGTCACGATATTCATACACCCAAACAGATTCAAGTTTGGAGAATACCAAAGGATCCTTTCAACTCATCAGTCTCTGCTGCCAACTGTTAAACACGGTGAGCGATCTGTAATGGCCAGTCATCTCATGAGAATCATTAGGCTCTGCATGGTCGTTTAACAGCCATAGCATATGAGGCCATTTTATGGGAGCAGCTGCAAGTAGTGTTCCCCTATACACACTGCTAAACAAATTTAAGGATGACATCATGAGCAAATTCCTTTTATGGTCCATGAAAAGATCTAAACAACACTGAACCTTTATGGGACGTTTTCTGGAGCACAGAGTGTAAAGTTGATTTATAACCTCTTCATCCTTCAAAGAATTGAAGAGCATTTTCAAACCTTACTCTACTATGTTTTCAAGAAATTTCCGTGGACTTTGTGAATTTTGGAAATTCATCATTGGATTTCAGAAAGTTGATCATTGGATTACACCAGACCTGTTTTTGTTGCCAATACTGTAACATATGATGAGGTAGCCTGATTTTAGGTCATTGGTCGTCTAATAATAAAAGAACAATAAATGGACTAAGTGAGTTTTGGAAATTTGCTCTTCAACTGGCTTTTCTTCTGTAGAAATGGTCTGTCATCCCATTGCACTCACTACAAAATACATCTGACAGCATTTCTAGAAGAAATTAAGCTGTAAGCTGTTCTGAAGGCAAAGAACAGTGGTTTTCAGTTTCCGGTCCTTGATATCGTCAGACGTTT
>JAODKE010000037.1:23880607-23902880 GCA_026779605.1 Mormyrus hasselquistii | reverse complement strand
TCATTCGGCATACTATAACGTTTTTCTACAATACCATGTTTTCCTCAACATGAACAAAATCTGACCTGATAAATATTCAAAACTGTATGCAAATGAAAATGGAGGTTTATGTAATTCCATGATTTTCTTTAGTGTTTTCTTTATTTTTTAATAAACCAAGGATAAAACTTATAAAACAGCTATTTCCATGGTCTATTTTAAAAAGAAGGGAAGTTTGAATTTTTAATGATTCATCTGAGAGATTTGCAAAACCTTTAATTCAAATACTGACACACTATTCAGAAGAGATCCAATATTAGATTAAATTACATTTTATATAAAATGACTATCAGATTAAATAACCCAATTTGATCATGTAAAATAGGCTTTTGCACTGGGATTTTTCTTTTGGACCTCAGCAACACCAACACACACACAAGAAGTCTGGTAATTGATCTGAGGCAAAAATAAAAAAAAAACTAGCATATGCCATCTTGAGGTTTGTTGCTATGAGCATATGTGCATAAGTTCTTGTAGAAATGTGGAAGAATGTCTTAGAACAGTCACCATAGCAACACAAAGCAGAACTTATGAACACAACTATATACAGTATATACATAAAAACTATACATATGAATAACTATACATGAATAATTCCATTATTTCTCATCTTTGCCACTCTCCCCTGGTAATAGGAAGGAACTTATAATCTTAGCATTTTTAAAACAATACGCACGACAATGTTTTTAAATGATTAAATATTATAGTCACTGTTTTTGTTGTTTTAATATCTAATCATATTTAACTAATAGCAACATATCTCAAAGACACTGTTGAGTTCAAAGTAACTCATGCATTTAAACAGAGTGTACTGTATATAAACACTCTAAGGAATCTCAGTGGTGCAATGAAATTAGCATTGTAATACGCTTTTTCATATGGAAATGAGAATGGCTTGTTTGGGGCTTAGACAAAATGTAATGTGTGTAATGTAATTCACCACTAGCGTACACCACCGAGCCCCAGATTGGGGCTGCTGACAAGATTTGAACCGTTTCCTTCATTCCCAAGTAAGAGAGAAAGTACAGTGTGATTAAATATGCGTTTTCATTTGAGAAATAATTTTTTTGTGGCCAACAAACTTATTGTAAAATGCCTTCTCCTAAGTTCAAAGTCATTTCCCTTCTCAAAACTCTAAAAGAGCAGGTTAGTTATATATAGCCTGTTTGAGCACCGTCCCGGCACTTGGCGGGTGCTGGCCTATGGATGGAGGGTGGAAGGAGGATGTGAACCAGGGGAACAATATGACCCTGCAAGCTTCTGTGGGCATTAGGCTCGTAGCCCACTGACCAATTACATTTTGGGATAGTAAAGCAAAAAAGTGGCAGATGGCTTTGACAGCAGACTCTGAAGGGGACTGGAGCTTGGCCTGGATGCTCACCATTGTTTCATCCTTCACAGAGTCTCCTGCGTATCCATGGCAAACCAGATATATGCTAATGACCCTAAATCATGTCATGGAGTGGGAAATACTAATACTAAATGAATAAAATTCAGCTCTGATGCTTATAGTATATAGAAAATAAAAGTGTATGCCTAATATCAAAGGTCCTTGGATGTATAATTCATATTGTATATTTCATGTTGTATATTTAACTTTAACATATAGGAAGGGAAGGTATACCATATTGGTGAAATAAAATGTTTTCCAATAAAAGAGTTATTGAAAAGCAATAGTGAACAATAGAGTTTTCTAATATATGAATCAACAACCATGACGCATTCCAAAATGTATGGTGTACAAATAATGCCTCCGGTGACAGTATTTAATAGCTTTCATTAAATGTTTTCCAGCCACAAGGAGAGACATTACCAAGGGCAGGAAAATGCAGCTACTTGGAAGCTCAAAGGTTTTTCATCAATATTTCAGAAGAACAGGTTTATCTCTCATATAAAACAACTCATTGCCCTAAGGATCTGCCTCGCTCTGTAGTGCACCTCCCTGCGGAGCAGCCTCAAATGATCTCACATGTACAGAAGCAGGAGTGTGCCTACGTATCGCTGGCATTACGTGACTTGTTTTAGGGCCCACTCACTGCAGCTATAAGAGGGAAACATATGGTAACACGTACCTCAAACAAAGCAATATCATTGTATTTCCATTTCAAAATATAGCAGTCTTTATTTATGCCGTCCCTTTGTGATCTTTTACGTTTGAAACAAACAATGTATGTTTCAAAGGATGCAGTAAGAATTAACTCAGTTCACCACTTTAAGGCAATGACATCAAGCACGGTACTGTACACTGTACTCTAATCCCCTGTGGCCCACTCTGCATGAAAAAATTAGTACCCAGTTATTGAGGATTCAGAATATTTCCTGAACTTCACAAGTGGCACACAGTGAAAACCAAAGCAGCATTCTCTGTCACAGAGCCACAGCTGAAGACCTAATATAAAGCTGTCATGTTGTCCCCTATCAGGGTGTGACCATATGCTAAATGATCTTGCCCTGTCGACCCCTCACCACAGAGCTGGCTTTAAGTGCTTCTACAATTTGCTCCTCAATAAATACATTTCCTTATGTCTGCAGCAGGAGGAACGAGTTAAAATGCAAATAAAAAGTCTTTCCTGATTAAACTCGGTAGTACGGTATGTAACCAGAGTCACATGACCAGAAACTCTCATATAGCCTAGATTGTCAGCCAGACACTGCAACCATCTGATCATACTATGATATAGCAATCATTCATGTAGAATTATCACACTGATCAGTTGGCACATTCAGCCTCATCCTGGTATTGATGGTAATAAACAGGATGATGTAATTAAACCCTCATGCTATAAATACAGTGTGATGGTTTATTTAGAATGGTGAATTCCTGCCACTGGAATGAGAAGGAAGGGTACAGGATATAGAAGTACTATACACAACAATGATGTTCTGCGAGTTACATGATCTTAGTCACTGTCCTTAATAAGATTAGAGGTTTGAAAGGTTCAGTTTTAGGAGTGCCGTTGTTGTGTCCATGGAGGAGTTCTGTAAGTTAAATGGCTGAAGTCACATATTAGGTTCAATAAATTAGAAAAATGGAAGATGTGAAAGTTGTTTCAAACTAAATTTACAGAACATCAGTTTTCTTTTTATTTTAGTTTTTCCTAGGGTTCAAACAGTTTAAGTATTATGGTGTATGTTGGTGGCATAAAAAATGGAAAAGGTGGCCCTGGTTGAGTAAGTTGTGATCAGAAGGTCATTGGTTCAGATTCTGTGGTCAGCAGACTGATTTTCTCATTAGACCCCTGAGCAGGGGCCTTAACCCTCAATGCCTGTAGGGGGCAGGTAACTCCGCTACCCCACCCCATGTAATGCCTGCAGGGCACGGCTAACTCTGCTACCCCACCCCATGCATTTCCTGCAGGGGGTGGGTAACTCCACTACCCTACTCCATTTAATGCCTGCAGGGGGCAGCTAACTCCGCTACCCCACCCCATGTAATGCCTGCAGGGGGTGGCTAACTCCTCTCCCCCACCCCATGTAAAGCCTCTGCTAAATAAACAAAATGTCATGCAATTTCATTCTGAGTAGGTGTGCATGTCTTTGGAGGGTCACTTAGAATCAAAATCTGTTTTCATTTAATCAGCTTAAAAGAGAAAGACGTTTTGTTACTCCCTTTTTTTCTTTAATTTAATTCTCTATCAAGCACCTATCTGCCCTCTATGAGATGCAATTAGTTTATATAATTGAAATATATCAACCAGAACAGGTTTTATCATAAACTGGAACAGTGACCTATATTCAAAGTTTAAGCCCATATAATTTAGACTTCTAATTTCTCTCTCTAGACATGTGTTATGATTGCAAAGAAGCTTACTTTCAGTTTAAAAATAAATATAGGTAGCCCAAGATTGTATTAAAATCTGCTGCCTTTTTATTGTAAAAGTAAAAAAAAAAAAGTTTAATAAAAAAAAATTATTAATTAGGAAATGCTATCACTGAAGAATAGAGGGAAAATACACTTTAGAGACCAAGTTCTCTCTCTCTGTTTTTGAATACAAAGTGTTATTTTGAGGGTGCGAATCCTTACATATAAGACATGACAGTATGTGGCTCTTCTGTCTGCTTCCCCAACGGTGGAATGAACTGCTAGAACACATCCAGTCATCAGACTGCCTCTCCACCTCCGTTAAGACCGTTCTGTTCCAGAAATTCCTCTGCTGGCTTGATATCACTCTGTGTTACTCTGAATGTTAATGTTGCACTTCATGCTGATTGAGATGGAGCCTTATACGGTTTCTGCTTTGTTTGGCAGATGTGTACCTCCTGCTCTAATGTTGTTTACTCTTGTATCTCAGCATTCACAGGAAGCTCAGCCTAGCTGCACTTATGCCTGGTCGACTCCTTGACAGTGTCTATGTTTGTAGTGTGTTATTTGCCTTACTTGTACATAGCTTTGAACAAATATATCTGGTAAATACAGTAAATGTAAAAATAAATGTAAGTGATCTGTGCTTGTGTCCTGAAGATCATGGGATCATTTGGATCCTGTGACTGAGAGAATTTCCAGACCATCATGAACTCTACATATTCCAGGGATGCTGTCGCAGCTTAATCTCTGATCCCAAGCTTTCCTCAGCCGCATGTGATTTGGGACAAAAGTGTCGACTAAATAAGTATAAATACAGCTACACAGTAAACTAGTCGATGTTTGGTCCCTTATCTTATCCCCTCACTATACTGTCAGCCATACAGTATGTAACATTGTGCCGGCAGAGAACTGCTAAGATCAATATAAATTCAAAAACTCATGAACACAAACGGTATCGGAAGGAAATGCAATACTCAGATACAATCGTATCATACAAACATTTTTTTTAGTTAAGTTGTGGAGTAAATAAAAGGCAACTTTATAACTTATGTATCGATATCTTGGATCAAAAGATGTGGATCCTATACTCTACAGTATTTACATTCAGTATGTCTCTGATTACTAAAACTTGAGGGACATGCCTTATTCCACATAGGCAGGATATACAAATACCAAAGTACGAAAGTACAAATATATTTTTGACTTTTGAATATATGAATTTAGAATACTGTTCTCATAAACCATTCAACCAATGCATTTCAAGCTGCTTTAAAGTAGGGAAAATCGGGCACAGAAGAGGTAGACTGTAATTTATTAAAATAATTTACTGACCACTTCAAAAAAAATGCAGTTATGAGCAAGGCTATTCTGTATCTTCTGTAAGGTGTCTAAGGACCAAACTTTCTCTCTCTTAGCTTGTTGTATATAGGAATGATATTGTCACATTTAGATGGATTGACTACCTACCAAACAAATATATACTGCATATGGTTTTTTTTTTTTTTTTTTTTTTAAATGAATAGGGACTCATTCAGAGTAATTGCTTTAAGGCTTTCTCTTATTCATTATCCGGTGTTTTGCTCCTTGTTGTCTATGCTACAGTAGTAGTGCATAAGTGTGGCGAAATCTAATTAGGAAAGGTGTTCTAACAACATGTCAGCTGTTTTTTCTTCTAACAAATACAAGTGGATGGAATATGCCCAGAATTAGTTTTCACGGGTGCTATTTCTATATTTGTTAATCTCCATTCCTGCCACCTGGAATAGAGTTGTGGGACTAACATTAGTTAGAAGTTCGAAACTGAAATTATTTTGATTATGAATTTTGGCAAACACAGAAACATCAACGCATTCTAAGTTATATATGAGTTATATATAGATCAAATTAACATTAGAGGCCTCAAATTAAGTTTTACATTAACTGCACCATCGTAATGCCTTTATAATGCATTCAAAGAACATTAATAAGCAGCATGTAAGTATACCAGAACATCCTAACATACCATAATGGTTTAATATACATTAATAAACATTACGTGATAATATGATTTTAACGGCTGTTATTAAATTATATTACTGCTGTCATATCATCGAAAATATTATGAGTGCAGTGCTGTACTACAGGTCGCATGCTGTTTATGAATGTTCAATGAATGCATTATGAACGTGCAGTTAATGTAAAGCACTACCACATTCAGTTATGTTGAACATAATGTCACTGGGTTAAACTTAAGGTAAAACATCCTGGCTGAGTCACGTATACCTGCATTACAAGGCAACCAAACTACAGACATGTGGCATTCAAACAGTGAGAGCTGTTGGAGTCCCATGCCACTGAAAACGTCCAGGCAGAAATCCTCATGTGCAATGCCTACTTGCAAGGAAAGCACTGTTAACCGCATATCCAGTACCTAACACGGTTTCCTTAAACTTGCTCTTGAAAAATGTATGTTTGCGTGTTGGGCTGTACAGCCCACAGGGCTTGTCTCCAGGAACGAAAGACTGTCATAATGCCAATGTCATCATAATATGCCTTGATTGGTCTGGATGGTCATTTCCTCAGAAGATGGGGACTGCTGCACACTGACAGCGCAATATGCTTCCCAGGAAGATTGGGTTTCTTCTAGGCATGTGATTTGAATTTGGCTAAGGGCTCCATGAGCTGCTAAAGTTATTCACCTTTAGCTATCCTGCTGATTTCTTCCAAATGTCATATAATATGCAGAAAAATACATGGTATGCTGGTGTCCAGCAGTATTATGGTTAGAGAACTGTATTATTCAATCCTGAAACGTTGACACTCTTGAATGTCTCAAGAACCCATTGTTATGTTAATCCCCTCATCCCAAAGTGCATATATATATATATATAAGTCCAAAATGTGCAAATTATTACAATATTGTCTCAATATGTTTATTGTCTTTTATTCCTGGGATTATCCTAATTCTTTGAGTCCTGTTATTTAAAAGAATGTGTGCAAGTTTAGAAAAGAAGAACAATATAAATTTGTCAATTTATTCCTGATCACTTCAACCTAAATTCTCCCATCAGACATAAAATTAAATGTAGGCATAGACAATTTGACTACAATTTTAAGAATAAGTGGTAGCCATCACATTAATTGCACCTTCATTATGCATTCATAGAACATTCATAAACGGCATGGAAGTATCTCACATATGCAGGTGGACTGAATGTTCTATGGATGCACAATGAAGGTGCAGTTAAAGTCAAGCATTACTGAATAAATATATCCATCCATCCATCCATCCATCCATCCACCCCCCTTGCCTAGCTGCTTATCCAGTAGAGGTCATGGGATGCTCACACACTCACACAAAACAGATGATTTTAAAAAGCCGTTCTCCAGGGGAGTACCCCAGAGCATGGGGTTACTGATTGCGTGCAGTATTGTAACTCGTAACAGATGTGAGCACAGGGGTGGACCTGTCAACAGGCAGCAGCCAGGGTGAGTGGAGGACAGCTATGGTAAAGATTTACTTTTCTCATCTGACTGCTCAATTCTTCGGTCACAGTGTAACTCCCACAATAGGAAGTGCAATTCTAGAATAGTCGGGTGGACCATGAATATGACAGTGAGACCTGCACCATCTGCAGCTCTGGGTATGAAATGCTATTATTGTGTCTTAGTTTTCTTATTATTTTGTATTTGCAAATTTTTTCTGTGATTTTTATTCTTGATGATTCAAGGTGAATTTTGTGTATATCAATGTACCATAGTGAGCTCCATCTTATAGGATCAGTACTATGTTTGTTCAGGCGTGCGATGCATGCTGTCAAATATATATTGAAATGCTCAATTTCCATTTTATCCACACCTTCTAAATTTATGCTGGAGATCCTTTTTCAGTCTATCTATGGCAGTGTTTCTCAGCCCAGTCGTCGGGGAACCTCAGACTGTCCCAGACACGTTCCTGCTCCTTCCCACCTCCTAGCACACCTGGACCAGGTATTCAGTGTAACTGTTTGATCACTTGATTCATATGCTCTGGGACCTGGGAGGGAGTAAAAATGTTTGATGGGTCCCTGAAGATTTGATTGAGAATCACTGGTTGAGAATCACCAAATAGTCCACTGTACTGTTTGAGGTATACTGCCTTGATAATTGTATATATACATTTTTTAAGTGAACATCAGCTTCCATATGTTTATTTGAGTGACAGTGTGTGACCCCTTTTTTGATTAGCATAATACAACCCCCCCCCCCCCGAAAATAAGAGTGGTGTAGTCTGCTCATTAGATCTGTGGTGCTAAAACCACCATAGGTTACAATTAAGACAATGTTTCTCTATGGTAACATTTGAAAATGTTTTCCTGTTGTCCTCTTGAAGAAGGTTGTGGTTTGTTGCTACACTTAAAAGTGTATAAACAAACTGAAAGTGTACATATAAGACTACAGCTTCCAGAGAAGCAAAGTGATAAACTTCCACTCCATCCATAACATCTTCTAAACAACTAAAAATTACAACAAAGACTTTGTACCCTTTTAATTATGTATGGGAATCCAATGGCTTGAAAATCAAAGATTCTTCTTTTTTTTGTTATTATGCATGAATGCATGTACAGTTTAAACACATTGCATTAAATATAATGAAATGTGTAATGTAACGTGGCCTTACATAATACATTATGTACTAATAGAAATAATCTATCTATCTATCTATCTATCTGTCATTCATCCTTTCATTCATTGTTTTGCAGGGCTACTCATCCCAATAAATAATTAATATCATTTTAAATAACTAGAATGTCATTTCTTTTCTTAATGCCCAAAAAAGGTAGCATGGTGCCTACCGTGGTGAACTGGGAAGGTGTTTTTTTTTTGTTTCATTTATTTCTCTTTCTTTGAGATGCTTCTGAGTCTGTATAAAATGGAGTCTCTCCTAAGAACTAATTAGTAAAAGCCCATGCCACAGTGCGATTCAGCACTGTCTATAAAACTGCCAGCCGCCACTGACATCACCAGCCACACACATCAAGTTCAGCCTTTTGTGATGAAGACAAGCATCTGTGGGACTGGGAGCTGCACAATGTGAATAATAAAAAAAATGAAGCTTTGGCACAAAGTCGTACCATTACACTCTGTATATTCAAACAAAGTAGAGAAAAAATTTTCATATGTGTGTTAACTTTTTTATTTATTCTTATTTAAAAAGCCAGAGACCCCACTGGGCCTTGTGTGCTTTAACAATCCAAAGAGCTCAATCAAAGAGCTGTGTCGCCTAGTGTATGACCTCAGGGTAGGACCTCCCTTTTTAAGCAGGTCTGTGGGGGGAAGCCAGAAAAACAGAAATCAAAGGTGCCATAAATGAAGCAGAGCACCCTGTCCAGAATATGGGCACCAGGACCCACCCCAAGAGCCAGGCCTTGGGGAGATGTTCGTAAGCTAATGCCTGGTGGCCAGGTTTCCCCTGTACTTGACCGTGTGGTAGAAGGTGGGGCTTGAGTATTATGCCGTTCGGGTGGCAAATATAGAGCAAAACCTGACGTGGCAAATGGACTCTAGGTACTTGGAAAACTGAGTACTTGTAAAACTAAGTACTTGGAAACTGGAAGGCGTCTGACCTCCAGGCACAGTATGGGCTCCAGGATCAGAGTCTCTCCTACTCTGGAGTTCTCCAATATGAAAGACTTCAGCTAAGGAGCCAGTGCACAGAAGGGTTTCTTCCGTGTGACTGCGACTTGCAGACTGAAGACTTGAACACACACATGGGGACAATGAAGATACCAGGAGGACGGCTGGGAAGAATGGCCTCCCAGATCTTAACCTGAATTGTTATTGGACCTCTGTGCAGGACATTGACTGTCCATGATGAACAGCATGTTTAAATACAAGGATGCTCGTAGGCATGCATGATGTATGGGACTGGCTTTACAGATTTTAAAGGGACACCATAGTGTGTGTTCCAGTTATTGGGAGAAGATCACAGTTTAAAACTTTCCTAGGGAAGCCTATAACAAGGTGTGTTATATGCCTGTATGTATGCGTGTGTATGTGTGTATATATATATATATTTATTTATTTATGTACCCGGCTTATTCTGTGGGAGGTACTACTGAAATATCGGGTCCCAGGGCTACCACTGCGGGCTATTCAAACCTTGTATGAATGTAATCAGACTCGCGTCTGAATCCTTCGGAGTGGGTGTTGGCATGAAGGCAAAGGTGCACTCTCCACTAGTGTTTGTGATTTTCAAGGATAGTATAACAAATATGAAAGGCTACAGGCGACATACACACTATATTCAGATGTGGCTCTGCGTCTGACCTCATCTAACCAAGAACTCCTGCATATAACTGAGTGGTTCAATGCAGATGTGATGCAGAGGAGATTTGAATAAGCACCTCCAAATCAGCGACCATGGTGCTCTATTTGGAAAAAACAGACGGCTCTTTTTAGACGATGGAGATGTGCATGCTCACTTGGAATCCTCTATATGAACGATGTTGAGAGGGAACGGCCTTAAGGACACTGAGAAGGTCTGCATAGGAGAAGCTGGAGCTAATTCATGAGACGACACTTAAGGTTTATCTGTCAGTCCTGATTCGCATCTAAGGTCAGGAGCCATGGGTAACTGCCAGAAAAAGAAGGTCAGAAGTACAGGTGTCTGAACTGAGATCCAAAACTGAGCCCCTGCTCCCTTAGATCAGGAAGAGCTCGCTGAAGTGGTGCGGTCATCTTATAAGGATGCCAGCTGGGTGTCTCCCAAGGAAGCCGTTTCAGGCACGTCCCACTGGGCAGAGGCCCGAGGGCAAACTGAGGAAACGCTGGAGGGAATACATCTCCCAGGTGGCCAATGAGCATCTGGGGATCCCCATAAGGAACAAAGACCTCAGCCTTGGTGTGAGAGGTCTCATCTGACTTGCTAAGCTGCCTGCCACTGCAACACTCATCAGGAAATAACATGAGGCACAGGAGATAAAAAACAAAGCATTAAAAGAGGGGGTAGTTTACTGCAAAAGGCAAAGTCACCTGCAGTTTATCTCTGCCAAAAAATGGATTTTTTTATCCCATCACACAAAAAGATTTTTTAATATTTAAGGAGTGTTGGAAATAGTGTATGATGCTTGAAATCTAAGAAGGTTCAGTGTTTTTATGTAGCACATGTTCTTGCTGGGGAAGGTGGGATTGCCAAACAGCTTTTCAGTTTTCACGGAATTTGTGGAAAGGAATGTGCATTTCTTCTTTTTTTTCCTAATGCTGTCAATGTTTCATAAAAAAGAATGAGTGATATCACAGAGAAATGGGAAGCAGCCCTCAACAGGATGACATGGTACAGATATAAATAAGTCACTTTACACTGGCATCAACGAGTTTGATCATGAAACCACCCCACCCGCCTTCAGCACCCCTCGCATCTCACTGCAAGTGTGACTTGGAACAACTTCAGTTGTCGAAATCCGGGAAATGTGATGCTGACATAAAGCATTAACACTTATCAGATCACAGCAAGTACTTTGAAAATGCTGCTGCTTTGCTGTCTCTTTTAACTAAAATCATTAGTTCCTCAAGAGTCAGCAGATGGTTGGGCAGAAGAAAATTACGGGCAGACAGTAGTAGTTTTGCAATAATGTGACTTTAGCAAATATAACTTTGAAGTTCCTGTGACTCTGGATAAATCAGTATCAATATGTTTAATATTTGAATATGGTCAATCAAAACAATACACAGATACTTAGGTTTAAGCTTTAATATCATTTTATTTCTATATTCATTCATTCATTTTCCCTACCAACTTGTTCCTGTGCAGGGTTGCAAGGGTCCACAGTCCATCCCAGAATAGCCACAAGGCAGAGAATAACCGAGGATGGGGTGATGACCCATTGCAGGCATCTGTTTATTTATTTGCTTGTTTATTTGCTTGTTCAATCATTTGCTTGTTTTTCTAGACAAGCAGCAAAACTGACATGCAAGTTTTCAAATCAGCACGAGGTTCTTAACATGGACAGATTGCAACAGTACAGAGAAGCAGTGCTTGCAGGACACAAAAATATGAAGCAGCACTTCTGGCAACAAAGACCATACATCAAGTGTCACAAAGCTGAGATTTATGGCAGGGAAAATCGATTATATCTAAGGCCAATGATCAAAGATGCAGAACCTGTTGTAGGAAGCAAAGAACTTGGACCCCTAAGCAACAGAAAAAGATATATGGTGTGATGAGCCATCTTTCACTCTTTTTCATTCTTTCACCCTTTTTCATTCTTTCACTCTCTTCCTGAATGGGTTTATGTTTAGAGAAAGTCTGAATTGTCTAAACATAAGAAAATGCCTTAACTGCTTCAGTATTGCCTTATAAGGACTATTCCAGGACGCATTTTGGGGGAGATTATATTAGACTAACATGTAAATGAACCTGCAGTGTCGACTCTCATCAACCTCATGAACCAAAGTTTTGATATACTGTACACATTTAGAGGGGTGTGTAAATTCCAGGGGCGTCAAACATTGTGTCCACCCCAATACCGCCCCACTACCATCCCAGTTACATAATCAAAATTATGTAAATCATAAATAAATACATAATCAACAGTGCATTTTTTTTGATCTTTCATCAATCTGCCTATTACCAAGGCCAATTCGCTGCACACTCTGAGAACAAGGATGAAACCTAACAGAAATTGCAGTCATGTATCAGACAAAATTATTTGATCATATGGATCAGTTCTTTTTTAGTTAAGTGGTGCTTTGTTATGAAACTGTAACCTTAATGATGTTAGTCTTATTGTCAATGGGAAATATGAGCCAACAACAGCGATAAGAGACAGCTAAGAGAGGCTCAGACCAACCTTACGAAAGAATCTTACGGAAGATATACTTAACGAAGAACAATCCCAGAAGCACTTTGGAGCGTTAAGAAACAAGTTAAGGTAGAACTTACTAACGATGTAGCATTAAGATGGTTTTGGGAAACCGCACCTTGTTCCCATACACATTCCAGAATGGTTTCATGAACATCAAGATGAAGTAAAACAGTTTCCAAAGCCTCCACCAATCACCAGATTGAAACTTACTTGATCATTTTTAGGAGGTAAATGTGTTCAGAGTGCCAAGAAGATATCAAGGCTTTTCCTGCACTATGCATAGTTCAGGATTTTGTAACACTATTTTAAAAATGATTGCAGCGTTTCTCAAAGCAAAGGGTGGCAATACTGTATGTGTTATCGGATCCTCAATATTAGTGTTAATACTGTTAAGTGGGTTTATTTTTCCTTTTGTAAAACATTCCACAGGATTATGTACATGTACATAATATAACCTTATTACTTAGAAAAAATGGAACAACAACCTTGTGAAACCTTGTGCTGAGGACCAGATGTTATGGACAAGCAATAGACATTAACAAGCCAAAACAAATTCATCAATAGCCTGATTCCTAAGTTATCTCCTATCATTCTTTGTAAAGGTGAGCCCACAATGGCATTTATGATACAGGGACGTGCGCAACTGCTGACAGGAAATGGCATAATTATGAGAGGATGGTAAAAAAGTATGTAACGTATTCTGCCAATTGAGATAGGGGCAATGTTTCATTCTTCATCATCCGAATATCTTTCCTTCCTCCTGATCGTACCTATTTTTTTTTTTCTCATGAATTGTCATATATTAAAAGCCACTGATTTTACTAAGTGAAATAAAAAAAGTTGATATCCTTTCACATCTACTGTACAATGTGTCCACTTAATCAGGTACCAGAAATTCAAAGGACTACGAATAGTGAGAATAAAAGTACAATTTATTAAAAATTTCAACCTGTTCCTCTTTGTTATTGAGTCAGTGTAAAGATGATTGATGACCATTATTCCAGACAAGAACCTAAAAGAATTTTTACAGTGACAGGACACCATTCAACCCATCTTTCTTGCTTAATAAAATAATAATCGTCACAAATTGTCGCAAAATTTTATTTTACTGTAAAACTATTCCTGTACGACACTCATAGGAAGCAGGCCCAAGATAATGTTCTCAAAGAAATAATGTTTTTGATCTGCACCTCTATATTGTTGTTCATTGCAACTTTATGTTCTTGAAATTATAAAACCTCACCCCAATGAAAATGAAGACTTTATAAGCACATACATTAGTAACATTACTGTACCTACAGTACAAGCATGAAATAGAGTAGACAAGAAAATGTTTTAAATGAAAAAAAATCATCAGGAAAGTTTGTATTGTTCCTAAATGTTACATATATAATTAACTAAAGCCCACTTAAAATCAGAGTCTGTGTATTTTTTTTTTTTTATTTTCACCTTCTTATATGAAATCGTATAGCTTAGTCTACTGTTCAATGCTAACTGACTGCTCATGACAAGAATGACTTTTTCCTCTTGACCTATGACATCCATTTCTGCATATCTCCTAGAACATTCCTTTTTGTATCAGTGTAAACTATTAACTGCTTGGAAATAGCTAATGAACCCCTTTCATGTCACTTGGAGTATAATGAGGGGTGAGTCAGTCCATTTCTTTTCAAAGACTTCAAAAGATGCCTGGGCTCTTCAAAGCCATATCTATAGTGAGCATCACAACATTTCAAATAAAAGCATTCCTCTATAGACAAATACTCAGAATGAAATTCAATATTGGACACTGCAAGTCTATTATGTATGTCACCTTATGCATCTTTATGTGTTAATTTGCTATTAGGAAACCTGTGATGGATCCAAATTATTCAAGCCTTCAACACTCCTGCAGCATTTTTCCATATGTGAATGAGTCATTCGTATGATTCCATTGCTTCGACTTTGATTCATTTTTGTAGTAATCAGTAAACCATATACTCCCATTGATATTTTTGGAAATCCATCCACAGATGATAGGATTACTCCACATCTGCCTAATGTAACAGTATATTCTTCTTTATCAGTATTATAATTCATGCAATCCACTTTCATTTTTGCAAAGTTGCGATGTGTCGGCTTCAAAGACTAAGGAAGCCTATTTGTGAATTGGTTCAACATGCCTTGAGGTGTGAAATTCTTTATATACGTAAGTGTGTATGTGCGTTCGTGTGCGTCACTGTGTGTGTATGTATATATATATATAGACAAAAGTAAAACTAAATTTAGTTTTCTCATTTCCCATCTTGCCCTTGCCTCTGAAAGACACATGCACGTGTACACACACGCTGCAAAATGCTAATGCTAACTATGACAACCTTAACCCCTTCCCAGCCCTAACCATAGCCATAAGTAACCAAACAAAATACAAGAGTGTTTGCATTTTTAGTTTTTTCATTGCAATCACAGATTTCTATAAAATAGAGTTTTCCCATATGGAGACCAGGAAAGGTAAAAAAATGGGTATTCATCACATTTGGTCCCCACAAGGAAAGGTATACCTGGACCACACACACACACACACACACACACACACATACACTTACAGAAGAACACTACACAAGGCACCCTCTAGTATTTTGCTATAAACACAGTATAAGTGGCCTGTTGGTAAACTTGGGGCCATTAAACAGATAGTAAAACATGGCAAGATATCATCTCTCAGGTGTATATGATCCAAATGTATATTATGTCATTGATTTAGTGCTTTTCAAATCAAAATATACCCACATTCACACATGATCAAATGCATTTATTATTCACTGTTTTAAAGTGACAAGATCTTTGTTTCGCTTTGATTCACCATTTAAAGCTGTATTTTTGACCTAGTTTTTTAGGTAATGCATTGCTAAGTTTTGACTTCACACAAGTGAGTATTAAAATCATTAACTCAAATCATCCACAGATAAACAATGAAAATCATCCGCACAGAATTAGTGCTGGTAAATTGCACAGGCCTGCTATGTCACATGAAATTGGGTGTATATGATGTTGCGAGGCTTTGCATCAGTTGCAAGCAATAGTAGTATTAATAGTAAGAATAAATTAATAGTATAATATATGTGTGCTCTGTGTCTAAGAGGTTTCATGTTTTTTTTTTCTCTTCTCCACGTTTTACTTATACTCCATTTTGCAACTTATTATTTAAAACTCTTCAACTAATGAAATAATTCCTTGGTGTATGTATTTTCCTTTGTCTGTCTTTAATCTTGGCAAATTACAAAATGAAACAATGAAGCTTTTTAATGACTTTGAATGTTGATTTTTTTTTAATTCGCTTTGACTGGAGCACAGCCCACTTTTTGTATTCTAAAATGGTTTTCTGCTCCCCTGAATGTAATAGAAATGTACTGCTAAAGTTTGATATTAAATACAGTGCATTATGTGTCCATTGTGTAGCAATGTCTTTGCTGTGAAACAATGTGCAAAACATTTCTGACTTGTAAAGTACTCTTTGACATGTATCTATATAAGAGTAACTTCAGAGTAACTTCAACACTGAATATCTGAAATAGCAAATACTAAACAAACATCTGAAATTACAGTAATTTTATTTGCTGTTGCATACTTATGTAATATATACACAGCAAAAACAAATGAGTAAACAAGACAGATGTATTAAAACATATAAAGTAAAAGAATAAATAAGAACACATAAATATTTAAATAGATGGAGTTAATAAAGTTCAAGCAGAATATGTACAGAGTACCATTACTTTTCATCTGTCACATTAGATCATGAAATCATTCTTTTACCTTTTCTAATTTATGATAAAATTCAGAAAGTAGCAAGAGCCTTAGGGTGTAACGTGTTTGGAATTACAAATAAATGTCTCTGCCTTTCTGAAAAGAAATACTATGTATGCAAAGCATAGAGACACTGTGTCTGTGATTCTGTAGGACATGTGCGGTGAACGGAAGCACTGACGTGCATGAACATAGAGGAATCTCTCAGTATCACGAAGAATCACAGCTTCATTGAATCGGTACAACTGCACAAGCATTAATCATTAATACATTTAGCCCAATACTTAGTAATGTATGTGCTGCAAAATCTGATAAAAGTTGAAAGAAAAACTAGAACAGTAAGGCAATGGTAATATAATTATATAATCAGCACGAGTAGTGTAATAATTTTACAAGGCCTGAGTCTGTGAAATCAAGTGATCTTTTTAAAATCTGTCCATGAATAAGTATTAAGCATACATTACGAGAGATGCCAAAATATTGGAAGCTATATCAACTAAAATGTTAGTTTGGCTGTGCCAGCATATTTCCTTTTGAGTAAACAGGAACATCTTAACACCTACTGCACAAGCCAATACATAAAAAAATTTAACATCACAATGTAATGTGATCTTTATTATCATCTGAACTAGACCACATTTCTTGCTGTTATCTGTATGCCAACCCTGGTCCTAATTTTATGTGATAAATGGAATGCTGTGATATAGTCACATATTTGTTCTTCCAACAACATCCATTGAGTCATTGCCATATACTTCAAGGATGAATTTAAGGCAAAGATTCTGGTGTGTGTTTTCCAATAACAATGACTTAGCATTTTACAGAATCCAAAGGTATATCGTACAAAAGGAATTTTTTTTCCTATGTCTGTCTCACGAATAATCTCTTAAGATATTGCTTAAGGGAGAGCTTCTTAAGTGTTACCTTAATAGGCGGCAGAACACCTGATTAGTTGACACTGATGGTTCGAGAATTGATTATTTACTCCTTGAAGCAACTGCTTGACTGCTGCATGAGGGAAAATGGTGGTCCTTATAAATATAACACTACAGAAATCCTTCAAAAGTATGCATTAATCAGAAGTGGGGAGAACCTAGAAATAAAATACAAAATTAACAAACTGAATCATATAACCGTAAATATGATTTTCACCGATTGGATGCACAAATCCGCCTCCCCAGATTGTAGTATCATCTTTTTATTTTATTCTTTCTATAAAACAGCTGTGTGCACCAATATGTGTGCTTGTCATTGATACTGGGATGAGCAATGGCACAACAGGGGATAGATAACATAAGAGAATGTCCGATTGTGCTTCAGTTTTCACTACTCATGAACCAAAGTTTTGATTTACTGTGACTTTGGGACATTTAGAGAGGTTTGTGCATTCCAGAGGCATCGGAAATAGGAGTAACGCGTTCACCCCAAATTTGGTATGAATCCCACTCCTTTCTTCCCAATTACAAAATATCTTTTATTATGAATCTGTCCATTGCTGAGGCCAATTTGCTGCGCATTCAGAGTGCAAGGATGAAATCTAAAAATTGCAGTCATGTATTATACCATATTGATCAGTTATTTTTCAGTTAAGTGATGTCTGGTTGTGAAACTGCACCCTTAACGATGTTTATCTCATTGTAATGAGCAGTATGAGCCGACAAAAGCGATGAAACAGCCACAAGAGGCTCAGAACAACCTTACGAAAGAATATCTTACAGAAGATCTACTTAACTACGGTAAAAATGTTTCGGGAAGCATGTTATAGCATTACGAGACAACATTAAGGCAGAACTTACGAACACATAGCATCAAGAAAGTTTCAGGAAAGGCACCCCAGAACAGTAAATGGCAGAGATTAAGCAATATAAAAAAATTCTGATTTCACCAAAGGGGTTATTTTGAACAACTGTAATGGCGATGAAAATGACAAAGGCTAATTTTGACTTAGTTCTACATACTACTCATCTGTCCGAACATAGTTGAAGGTGCACATTTATTTACAGTAACTTTGATTACTTTACATTTTAATTTACTGGCTTATACAAATCATAATTATTGTGAAAACGCATCCTATATAAGTATCCTATATTCCTAAGAAAATTAGCTTTGAGGACAGTTGCAAAACTTTAATGATAATAACCAAGTTGCTTTGTTTTTTAGCAATAAAACGCCACACGTAGCATTAACACATGAAGGAATTATAGCCATGTTTTGTATGGTTTTCAGCATGTTTATTTCTACCAAGGGATTATGACAGCCTTATGTTTGGAATTCCAGCTGAGAGCAGACAGGTCTGAGGTGATATACCACTTTATGACTTACATCTTAACCCCTTGCCCAAAGGTTACTGTTTCTTAAACACAGTACAATCATTTTAAAAATGGGAGATTTGATAAACAACTATGACTCCAGTTGCAGAAAAACACATGTAAGGTTAAAATCTATTTGAAATTTCAATATCCGTTTCCTCCAAATTCCAGTTTTGGTAGCAGCCTACATTAGGAATGTATCATTTGTATTTTTTTCTATCTAGTTTTCTTTCACGCATATCATTTATAACATATGTAGAGCTGTTTTAATGTGATGAATCAAGTAAGCTCACTTTGATTCTTTGACTTTGAGCAGAGACCTTTGGATCCTATTGATTCAAGGTCATTGTAACCCTAGATCTTCTCAGTCTTAGTAGGATGACAGACAACATTTTGGGCACATTTTGTTGCACAGTGAAAGTCATAAGACACACATATAACTTGTTGTTTTATTTCAATGTGCAGGACTTAAACATTCTGTCTTTACTCTTTCTGGAGCTGATTAAACTCTTTGATTCACATCTGCAACCTTCCGCAATTTAAAAATAGTGCCCATGCCATGAGGGGGTCCGATCCATAGCTGTTATCTTGGGGTTCTTTGTGATCTCTTAGAGTGCTGCACATCTAAGTATCTATGTCATTTTTGCGTATATGTTTTCATATTAGTTACACGCTAGCTTTCAACCCCCCCAATTTGAGTCACATTACAGCCACCAGAATGAGCAGTTTGATGCGACTCAGACCTGCAAGGCAGAGAAACTCAAAGAGTAATTAAGCTCATTCTCCAAAGCACAATGGCGCTGATGAATAGGACCTACTTTTCCGATCCCATTTTAATCATCTGGCTTTTTTTTTTTTAATCCTTCCATCAAATTGACATTCACTGTTGTACCTCCCAAATGAGAGACAGTGAGATACATTCCAAATGTCCCAGTATCCTCCCCAATTTGACTAACTCAATTCTTGTGTTAATTTCTGATCTTTGGGAATTTTTAAAAATCTTAAAAACATTCACAGCATGGTGTCAGTCATAAGAAGAACTGAAATATAACACATGGCATTACCGTTTACACACTGCAAGGTTTTCCACATTATACACCATCTACCACTGTTCCTAAAATAATGCCATAATACAGAATCTACTTAGACTAAGTATTATTGTTGCCACGTATATGTGAAGGTTAAAACCTGCCAGATGTAGTATATAAAAACTAGCGCAATCATTTCACTGGTTGTGAACTTGTAGTAAAAAGGTTACACAATATAACATTTTGTGTTAGCTATAATAAAAAAATATAATGTTAATATATATAGCTGAGCTTGAAAAAAACCCCAATAAATTAATACATTATTTATTTTCCACCATAATTCATCTTTTAAATCAGCTATTTTATACTTAAGATGAAGTAGAAAAAAAAAACTGAGCAGAAAAAAAGTTTCATCAAAATGATAATAACGGGTGAGAGAAACATTAATATGCATGTGTAATTATGTTACATCTTATCCCAAGACATAATTTTTAATTCACTGTTGAAAGAAAAACACTAGTCAGAGCGCAAAATTAATGCTGCCATTGCCATGCTGGAGAAGCACAATCTTGCGATGCTGCCACACTGTGATTACTCTGAAAACAAAAAGTCTGGCCCCTTCTGACAACATTTCAAAACAATTGTGTGTATGTGTGTGTGTTGGAAGGGAGGAATAAATATATATATATATATATATATGAAATATCTTGTGAGAAAATGAGGCCAATTTAAATCTGACAAGAATGATTTTATTAGGTTTTTTCAGTTTTTGACAATATACTGTAAAGTTTGGTTTTTCTTCAGAATGAAAGTGGAAGCTCTACATGCTGGTGACTGTAAGATACTGCATGTTCCATTGCATGCCAGTGCCTCAGCTTCCAGTAATTCCATGGTATTTCCAGTTTTAGTTGGTACCGGTATCAACTAATACAAAAGATGTGGGTGATGAGCTGTCACCTTTTTCATTCCGTGACATATATCACCAAAACACGAACATGTGGCATGCTCTGCTACCTCAAGCAACCTTGCTGAGTGTCTGTTGGGCATAGGTGTCCATTGCTGAAAAATCACCATGTGATTGTTTGGAATTACATTCATTTGTGTGATGTGATGTCTGCTATTAAGCAATTTTCCCTGTCAACAGTTTATTGAAGTTTCTTCATTTTCTTATTGTTTATACCCTAACAGCAGTTAGATCAAAAGTAATCCAACTATAATCAGAATAGATTCCACATTTCAAGTCAGACAAAGAATTTTGTTACTGATTAGACTTTTAGGCATTGAATTTGGAATCTGCGCTGGTTACTTTTCTGAAGTAACGCACTCAACACTGTCGCTGCATGACTCTCCACATCGTTAACCATGGTGACAAACAGATATATTCCACTGCAAATGCTACATCCTGCCACCTGGAGTTTGACTGACTTTGCTATAATAGCCTTTCTGTGGAACATAGATTTTGTGTATGACACACTGCTCATGCAGCAGGCATATAGCATGACTTTTTACAAATTAATTTCTGTTGCTTGCCACCAAAAGGTTTGCCAGCTTATACTAAAGTAATATAGAAAAATCCTGTATTTTATATAGATCTCTTTTATTAAGCCCTTTGTGCAGAAACAATCCCCTTTGTTCTAGCGTGGCCTGCAATTCAGTGTTTTTTCTCAGCAGATTACCAGGTGACTTGCATAATACAAAGTCTGCAGACCACTGAGCAGCTAAAAGCCCTAAAAACACATGTGCTAAACGTATGCATACAGATGTATGTACATGCGCACATGCATATAAAGCAGACTTCTGAACTGTCGGCAGATGTACAGGACAGGGACCCCAATCACTGTCTGCCCCAACACACTGTTTACTGTCCATGCAGCTGAATACGACAGTTATGCCTGGGTTCCCATTTCCATTTAAAAGGCCACAGATTACCCTGGGACTGAGAACTGATTAAAAGCATTTAATTCTTCTTCTCACTCACCAGGCAAAGAAATGTAGTTAAATCTATTAAACCTCACAGGCTTCCCTACCTGATACTTGCCTAGCACTCTGTGTATTTGGCTTGGCGTGCCATAAAGACCGGAGCTCTCCAGAATTCTTTCAAGTCAGACCTCACAACCAAGTGTTCTGTCACAAAGACTCCCAGCCCGGGGGGGGGGGGGGTTCCATGAAACAGCATTTCTGAGCACGAGGTAATGATCACCCAATAAGAGTTTAGGTAAGGATCATTCCTACTAGATAATCATGACTTCTAGCTTAAGTAAACACAGCTAACTTGGTTAAAGTTCAGACATGCTAATTGACATTATGCCTCATGGGTATGAGTATCACTTATGTATGTCTTTTAAAAAATCACACAACAATTCTTTCTAATTAATGATAATTTATATCTTGTATTTAGTCAAAAGTAATCTATCTATCTATCTATCTATCTATCTATCTATCTATCTATCTATCTATCTATCTATCTATCTATCTATCTAT
>JAODKE010000037.1:23855373-23870811 GCA_026779605.1 Mormyrus hasselquistii | reverse complement strand
AGTTCTACTCTGCAAGATATTTTAAAATGAACAAAGATTTCACATCTTTAAGATTTCAGTTCTATAAGACTTTTTGAGGAGCCTGTTCTTGATCCAGGTACATGAAACACTAGACTATATTAAAAATAAACTGCCGGAATTCACTGTTAAAGCTTTATTGTGACATTAACATTTACTTAAAATAGCATAAACAATTCCTGTGATAACAGGTGTTTTTTTCTTCAGTAAATAATAGGAACATATTCATATTATTCTTTCTCAGTGCACCAGTGTCTGTGTGTTTCTGTGTGTGAGGTCCAGGTATACTTACCTTGTGGGGACTAAATGTCCCCACCATGTGATGAATACCTGTTTTTTACCTTTCCTGGTCCCCCTATGGGAAAACTCTATTTTATAAAAATCCGTGACTGCAAATCAGTAGATACGTGTGTGTGTGTGTTTATGACGTGTGATTCACTGGCACCTTTCCCCCCCTGCTGCCTGGAAAAGACCTTGATATTTATTATCAGATTATATATTTATGGCAATAGTGCTGAACTGTACAATATACCATATAAAATATGATATATACAAATATTATACAAAATATTATTTAAAATATTATGTAAAAATCTTCTTTCTAAAACCTTAGTAACTGTTCCTAAAAAAATCTCCTTTTGAGAAACTGCATCTCTGTGTCTAACTAAGATATACATCAAACATTTCATACTTTTGCTGCCATTTTATTTCATGTAATACTGTAGAATTCACTATATAGTGTGAGGGGGAAAAGACCCCTTTAAACTGCATTCTGTTTCTGCACTAGTGCTGTCATTTAAACCCAGGATGGGTCTTTGTCATCTTCTTATAAGCAGCATCCAGGCAAGCTTTTTAGTATCGCCAGAGTGGAAGGAAATAGTTGAAGAAAATGGATCTTACATTAAGCTGCTCACTGCAAAATCTGTGAGTTAGCATGAGTAACCAGGTCATGATTTCTGGTTGCAGTTGAACTTTTCTAATGTATTTTTGGCACTTTTATCACCACAGAAAGAATGCTATTCAGTCCCATTATATTGGAAAGAAGACCAACATTTCTGCAGCCGATATCTCCAACACTAGGCAGCTCCCAGCAGAATAAGCTAGCTGGATAGATAGCACTAAAGTCCGTCTAAACACATGTTTTCCAGTTTTGGGGTGAACTGCCCCTTTAAAAAAATTAGTAATAAGGCAACACTCGCAGAGGCAGCGCTATCAGTTTCCAGGACTGGTACACCGTTACAATCAAGCTAAATTAATCAGATCTAGGCAACAGTCTCCGCCACTGCTAGCCATAGTGCTGTGCCAAGACAGATGCACTATTGTCCTCTGCGTTTGTTTCCCTTTTCTGAAGTGCCAGTTTTACGACATCCAAAATTCTGTCACCTCAATCTGTACATCAGTAACTCAACAGAGAAAATGTCTATGCAGTTGATCCTTGCAGGTCAGGTGAAACCGCAAAGTTGCAGGGCTCAATGAACTGAACATGGTACCAAAGCCAAAGCACTTCAGGGAAAAAAAAACGTCCTACAAACAAAGCAAAGCTTCTTGCTTTAAATTATAAAGTACAAAAGGTATCTTCTGTACCCTGTCTTGCCCTGTGGCCTCAAGCAAAAGTCCAGGACCTTGCACCAAGCCCAGCCGCTTTCCTTTCACAGGAAAGGTTATTCTGAGGCATGCTGCCCTCTAGCACAGCCTGGCCTGCTTCAAACTCTTCTTCCTGTGGCAGAATGGTGCTGTTTGCAACCTCTGTGGAAATCTTGGTTATGAGCAGTGGATGCAACGGCCAAAAATTAACCTGCTGCTCCAGCAATACCCTGTGCTCACCTGGGCAGCCTTTACCTGGTTAAGACTTTTAAGAGGCTGGTAGGACTGCTTAAGTCATGACAGACCACCCTGCTGAATGTCAGCAAAGGTACTGTGATGATCATCTCCTGAACAGTATGCTAATTGATGTATACAAAAGATTAATTTATGGTAGAGTAAAAGGGTGAGGCGGTCAGGAGTCTCTAATAACTACAGAAGTGTGTGTAATGACTGATTACTTGAGAGCACGGCCTCCGATTCAGGCTGAAACCCCATCTGCACTTTTTCACTGCCTGTTTCAGGAGTCTCAGTGGAACCAGGCACATGCCACGCCAAGTATGTCACTGCTGTGCCCCAGCTGGCCTAATTGCCAGACAGATTCATCCTTTTAAACGTTTTGTGGGATAAGCCAAAACTACATGTAACAACTTCAGGAGACCCAGAAAGAGGCACATGTGTGCAGGGCACACTGTTGGAATCTGCTTTTCAGAAGGATGACTTGTCAGGATTCCACCTAGGAAATTCCACAGTACATTGTTTGTTGGTGGCATCATAATCAGCATAACAAAGCATTCTTTATTATAGGTGAAGCAATTGTCCCCAAAAATATAGTATATGCAAGTGCCTACTACATAATTTATGTAAAATAATCAGGAGAATTACACGGCAGCTGAGCCAATGGCAGGTCAGTCAATACGGCCTACAGCTTCAGCCTGTGCATCACAAATCGAGAACAGTCTACAGCCCTGTGAAAACTATTCCATTCAAGCAGTATATCATTTAGTAAGAACTGCTGCAATAAGAATTACAATAATTGTTCAAGAGCATTGAAAGATAAGGGGGTATAAATGTTAAATATTCATAATATGTTTATTTCTTCCTATCTATGGATCTTATAAGCTTTTTGAGGCCACACAGTGATTAATAATTTCAGCCCCTATTGTGTCAGTTATAGCAAAGTATAATAATTACACACAGACACAGAATGTGGGAGTTTATATAGCTTTGATCTGCTGTGCTAATCTACATCCATCTTTTTTTGCTCATGTCTGTAAATATGAGTGAAACAGCGCTGAAGGATGAGAAACCTATTATGGAGTCCCATTTCCACAATGAGATGGATGAGTACAAGAAGGAGGTCATTTTCATTAGGTTATGCTACAAATATTATATTACTGACGTTCTTTGCAGTTAAACTCCTTTTAAAAATTTAATGAACAAGTTTGCCAAAAACAGACAAACAAATATAACCTGCTGGAATAATTTTGTTATATTACCGAAATGTTTTCAAAAGTCAGTGTGCTTCAGTTTGGTTTGATTTATCCTCTCTGGTTCCAAACCAAGACAATATTGTATTCTTTTCTCAAAGAAGACAACACACAGTGACAGCCATTACCTTTTAATGAAAAATTAATTCATAATGGTTGAAATTTTAGAGGAAGCAATGGTAGACAGCAGCTTGCTCTCAATTAAAAATCATTGGGAGGGTTGCCATTCTAAGGTCTTCCTGAATAAGAATTATTGGGCAAAAAGCCCTGATTACAATGCATGTCCACTTCGATAACACTCTGGACGCTGCTGATGTGGACCTTCGTTATCGAGGCACAGCTTCGAAGACTAACATTTGTTAAAAATCTTAACAGAAAGAATGTTGAAATAGAATCCAAACTTCAAAGTCTTATTTCAGCCGTTCATAGTTATATGTTAAGCCTTCCACAGCTACGCATTACATCCCCTTAGGTGCAAGTTCTAGGTCAATAAACCAATGGAAGCGGATAATGATGCCTTCAAAGACCACCAGGTCTGCTAAGGCTGACCACAAGAGACTGCATTTTTCTTTATAGACTCTCATTATTTATTAATTTACCCATGTAGCCTTATTAATCTGTGGGCCTTTTCATTTACTATTCTGGACTGATTACTGAAGGAATCAGCAGCTTATTCACCATCCCCTGCAAAGTTTCTTAGACTGCAAATGATTACTACTAACCACAAATTTAGAAATACTTAACTAGTGGGTTGCTGACCATTATCCATGTTACTCTAAAAACATAAAGCAGTCTATGGTATGAACAACGGTTTTCATTGTGTGTGTGTGTGTGTAGTTGAGTAGCTAATGCTCAATTAAATTTTCCTAGTGTTTCTGTAAAACTGCCTCACTCCTAAATTAATATTCCAGACGATGCCAGACACGTCATTTCACAATTTGCCACACCTGTACTTTACAATGCTAATTCCAAGACCAGAAAGGAGACATCATTGGAAGTGATGCTTGCCAGTTATTCACAGTCATGAAGAAACAATACACTTTGAGAACAGAACCAGAACTCATATTTAGTTAAGTCTTCTCTTGTTTCAACCAAAAGTCTGTATGTACTGTATTCTCCATCTATCCATCAATCCCGGAGTCTCCTCCCGGATGGACATGCTCGAAACATCTCCCCAGGAAGCTGTACAGGAGGCTTCCTAGACAGATACCTGAACCACCTTGGCTGGTTTATTTCGATGTGGAGGAGCAGCAGCTCTATTTGAACCCCCTCCCGAATGTCCGAGCTCCATACTCCACACACTCTGCAGAGGAAACTCATTTCTGCCACTAGTGTCCATAATCTTATTCTTTCGGTCACTACCCAAAGCTCATGACCATAGGTGCGAGGAGGAATGTAGATCGACTGATAAACTGAACGCTTTGCCTTCCAGCTCAGCTCCTTCTTTACCACAACAGAACGGTTATGAACAGTTAATAACAGAATCAGTGATGTTGAATGTCTTTTCTAAGTTCACAAAACACGTGTAGACTGGTTGGGAAGATTCCCATAAAACCTTCAGTATCCTTGGGAGGATATCTGATCTGATCCAGTGTTCTTCAGCTAGAATGGAATATACTTTGTTCCTCCTGGATATGAGCTTCGACCAGTGGGCAGACCTTCCTTTCTAGGACCCTGGCATAGACCTTCACAGGGAGGCCGAGGAGTGTGATCCCTCTAAAGCTAAAACACACCCTCTAGTCCCCTTTCTTAAACATTGGGTTCACTACCTCAGAAGGTTCTCCAAATATTCTTTCTCAAACCCTGCTCCTCCCTCCCTGAATTGTCCGACAGTTTGCCAGAATCCTTTTGAGGCCGACAGAAAGTCTTTCTCCATGGTCTCACCAAGATCCTCCCACATCCGAGATTTTGCTTCAGTAACAACCGAAGCCGCTTTCCGCTTAGCCTGCCAGATCCTGTCAGCTGCTTCAGAAGTCCCCAGTGCTAACCTAACTCAGAAGGCCTCACCTTCAATCTGAGAGTTCCCTTTACCACTGGTATCTATCACCGGGTTTGGGGATTGCCACTGCGTCAGGCACCAACAACTTTACAACCACAACTCCACAATGTCTCCTCAGCAATGGAGTCCCGAAACATGGCCCATTCAGGCTCAATGTGCCCTGACTCTCTTGGGATGCAAAAGAGGTTCTGCAGTAGGTGTGAGTTGAAGATCTCCCAGAGAGGGGCCTCTGCTCAATGTTCCCAACACACCGTCATTATGCGTTTGGGTCTACCAGGTCTATCCCCCATCTTACCCCACCATCTGATCTAATTCACCACCAGGTGGTGATCAGTTGCCAGCTCGGACTCTCTTCATTTCAGTGTCCAAAACATGTGGACACAGATTCAACAATATGATTATAAAATTGATCATCGAACTGCAGCCTTGGGTGCTCGGGTGCCAGGTGCACTTATAAAC
This sequence comes from Mormyrus hasselquistii, assembly GCA_026779605.1. Lineage (NCBI taxonomy): Eukaryota > Metazoa > Chordata > Actinopteri > Osteoglossiformes > Mormyridae > Mormyrus > Mormyrus hasselquistii. The sequence continues at coordinate 23,865,264 of JAODKE010000037.1, read as the reverse complement.
ACCCTTACATTCATAAGGTTTTCGTTATGGACATACTGTGGTCTGCACAGAAATCCAATAACTGATCACCCCATAGATTCTGATCAAGCAGGTCATACCTCCCAGTCACACCTTCCCAGGTTTCACTGTCATTGCTCATAAGGGCATTAAAGTCCCACCAGCCAAACAATGGGGCGCCTTCCAGCATCCCTTCCAAAGTCTCCAAGAAACCTAGATACTCTGAATTGGTGTTCGGCACATATGGACAGAGCCTGTCCCCCGACTCGACGTCGAAGGGAGGTGACCCTCATTCCCCAGGGTGAACTCCAATGTACTGGCACAGAACTGGGGGGCTATAAGTAGTCCCACCCCTGCCTCATTCTAAGGGCAACTCCAGAGTGTAATAGACTCCAGTCCCTCTCCGGGAGTTTGGTTCCAGGGTCCGACCCATGTGTTAAGGAGAGCCCAACTATTTAATTGGTGACTATCTACCTCCTACACCAGCTCAGGCTCCTTGCCCACCAAAGAGGTTACATTCCATGTAGTCAGATTTGGTAGCCGGCGATTAATCTGTTGAGGCCTCTGCCTTTGACTGACACCCAATCGATATTGCACCCGACCCCCACTGCTCCCCCTGCAGGGTGGACCAATGATACTCCTTCAGGCTATGTTGAGCCGGGCCCCAAGGGTGGAGCCCTGGCCAGCAGGCGCTCGCCTTCGAGCTCCCACCCCAGGCTTGGCTCCAGGCGAGGCCCTGGTCTTCGCAATCTGGGCGGGGTAACAAGGTCCATTATATTAGTCATCATGGGGTCCTCTGAATTGCATTTACTCTGACCAATTTGCCTTAGGATCCTATGTGTGATAAAAAAAAAAAAATCAAAAAAACCTAATTTTGATATTCAATTCCACTGCATTTTCAAAAGCATGGATTATGTCACGCATTTCAATGCACTCCTAGATCTAGCCAAGAAATTGTTCTTTCAAAAATCAAATGATAATGCTAGGGTGCTCAGAGGGCTTATGTCATTTATCTTCATAATTCCCTTTGAAATTAAGATTAAAAATAAGCATGCTTCATTTTGAAATCCATCATTATTTTCCTTGTCAGGCAAACAGTAACAACATGATATAAAAGACAAGTGTCACAAGCTTGCAAGGAATTGTTAAATGCCTTACCAAATCACAGTCAAAACGCCACACAATTGTTTTAAGAGTCAAATGCTCAATTACACTGAACATTGCTCAAGTAAACTCAAAAACTATTGCTAGAATATTCAATCTTCAAAGCACCAAGTAGCAGCCATGGTAAAATAAAATAAATAATGACACAGACCCCTCAGGAAATACTGGAAACCTATTGTACTGAAGTATTATTAAACAGGAAAAAAAAAATCTCATTTTGTCATTCGACCATTTGTTGTGTGATTTGCCTGCTTTGTATAATATTAGGGTTATTGTCTTTTTACATCAGTCTGACCAAGTTTATAGAATTAATATTATTTGATGATTTTAAGCTGGAATAATAGGCACACTGAAAAACTTCTTATTAAAATGCCTTTTATTAAAATAAGGTCAAGCAAATCTAATGCACACTGAAACCTAAATGAAAAGAGCGACATCTGTGATCTTCAGACAACTGCATCTGTGGCCCCTTCAGTTGTAATAATTTACTCATAAGAAAAACACAGCTGTATTAAGTTAGATTAAAGAATGATACAAAAGAAATGTGAGTCATTAGAATTTATATAATAAAAAGTCCAAATTATGTAATGGAAATGGCAACAGAATTCCATTCACTACAACCCTGTACTGAATAAACAGTATGGCGGATGAAAGAATTGATTGTATTGGAATGCTATTAAAATGAAATTCCAGCATAAATAATAAAAAAAAATTGTGTTCCCCAATGACCCCAGTCAGAATAAGCAGTTAGGATGGATGAAAGGTTAGTGTTCTTACGGACCAGTGATTATGAATTCTGGGTAACCAGAAACTCAGTGTGTCACATGTTTTTGTGCAGAAAACGATACAAAAGAATGATGTAGGTGAAGACAGTCATGGACTAAAAATGGCCTTTGTTCACTAATCAGAAGAAAGATAAAGGCACTGTAAAGAACTGAACTGAGAGAATGAAGTTGGGGGGATTGAATGTGGCTGATAAAGAATGATCTGTAGAAGAATATAGACACCCACAGCAAAGACAAAGGCTTTGTGAGGAACCTTCCAGTGACGATGCCTTCCACACTATTCTGAAGCAGCTACCTTAGGCACTATAGATAGAAGCAGAAATGCCGCATGCCCTAGCCTACTTCCTAGAAATAGATTCCCAGTGATCACATTTAGTCACGTTTATGTCTTAATTATTCTCTTCGACAGCTATTAAGTTTAAACAGTAAACAAATAAACCCTATATCAGCAATATTCATCTCCTCTGTTTGCTGACTTTAGGATAACGAAATGAAATAAATATATTAAATTAATGTTGGCCCATTTTGGTGCTGCAATTTGGAAACTGTCAGGGTAATAATTGCATTTGCACGAAAAGCGTTAATGTGGGCCGTTATGGTTGGTGCACTTGGCCAGATCGAAAAACATTACTATTGAGCTTGCCTCCATCATAAATACTCTCTCTCTCCAATGCCCTTTCTGTCAGAGACAAAGATTTTAAGACTTATGTATTTGGCAGGCAGTGCCACTTGCAGGCAATAGCCTAGCCCATCCATCAAAGTGAGATAAAAAAAGGCACATTCCCCTTGCGAGGCCTTGAGGAGTGGCCACCAATAGCACCACTAACAGAACAAGAAAATCAAATCCAGGTAGATGACAATGCAGGCTTGGTCAGACTGGATCTCTCACAATGATATGCATCCTATAGCCTTATAATTCTTTGAACTTTGCACTTAACTAGATAGTGCCAAATATAATGAGAGAAAAAAAGCAAAGTAAGATTATTTTTGTTGTCCATTTATTGTCTTTTTGCATACTTGTGTGCATTATCCACGTACAAATGGATAGACAGCATAGGTCATAGCCAATGTCACACCCTGGAGCGGGGGAGGGGGGCGCACTCAGAAGATTTTTCCAGGGCAGTTGCCTACCTTGTCCTTGCCAGAAACTGGCATTGCTGATATTATTGTATACCATACAGTGCCACCTTTAGCACCAGTCTATCGGACCAGCTTTGGTCAATAGCAAGATCTTCTGCACCAGGTTATTTATACCTTTATAAAGGTACAGATACAGTAAGCCTAGTGTAAGTACTACCTAAACAATACTTAACAGAAAAAAATAACTGTGAAAATTAAACATAGTATACAGTCATTTTCTATAGCAATATATAAGCTGAAATCACAAACTGAACATGTTGTGATATTAAATGAAGTATATAACAACCCTTTTATGCATATAATATTTCACATGCAACATAAAAACTTTCACAAAAAAAAAATCCTGGCTACATGACCCTGTGTCCTACCGACAAGCTGAATCTGGAACGCACTGACATGAAAAAATATTGCAGCACAATCACTACTGTCCACTTCCACTTTAAATCCAATTTAACAAGCAGGAAGAACTCCAGAGGATGGCCTGAGGGACAGACCAGAGAGACAAAAATAGAGTGGACATGGCAGGTATCTTATGGCCCAATGACCAAGTGACAAGAGTCTGAACTGCATTTGCAGCTAGAAATGGAACTACTTACTAGCCTATCAGAAGCTGGATATCGCCTCTACAGAGCACGCCTCCCTGGGTAGAGACGAGATCACTCTCTGAGCTGCCGGTGATCATTGAAAGGGGAGTTAGCGGATGTAGCACGCCTCTCTCATTCACTGCCCTGACAGAAAACCAGCAAGCCACTGAGGCTGGTTCTCAAAGGCAATTCTCTCGGAGAGAATAGCTATCAAATGTAGGGGGAAGAAAGCTTAACACGCATGTATGTGCGTGCATACAAACAAACACAAGCACGTAAACTAAAGAAACACAGAGATAAATTAAGTGGGATCTCCCTTAGCACAGTTACCTAGCTATTCATTAGGTTTCAAGTATCCCACCCTTCTCTTCTATAAGACACAAAGTTGTACAAAACTGAGCATAAGGCCTGGGATCATTTTCTAACTGCCCTGAAGCAGTGTTCAGAGTTAAGGGCCATTCTCAGGGACCCAACCATGACATGATTTCATGAACAAAAGCACAGACTGCTGACCCAAAGAGTCAAACACCACTGAAAAAAGAACAGTATGATTCACTCTAAAATATGCTACTGCTACAAAATCAAACAGTTCACTCGTTTGGGTGGTAGACAGCATCCCTTTGAGAAGCCAGACTGAAAATATAATTCAGATCTAAGGATATATATCAGAAAGGAGAGGACTAACCCTGAAATCCCAGAAAATTCCATATCTCAGTCATCTCCAATGAGTTTGTCATCAGCTACAACTGACATTATATGTTAATACAACTGTACTTCATAATCCAATACACATTTTCAGTAGTCATTTTTTAAAAATATATATTTCTTCCAAGTAAAAATACATGAATCCATAATCGTAATGGAACTCGAGTTAAGACTAATGTGCCGATGGTAAAGCACCTGAAAGAATAACACAATGAATTACCACTATACCAACTATAACTTGTCAAATGGAGGAGAGTGTCAAGAATTGACCTTGTTTAAAAGTTGGCCCAGCCATACTCACTAAAGGGGTGCAGGGGGTCCAGTATTCGGGATTCAGTTCGGTCCTGGATCTGAGGTCCAGATATTCAGGGTTCAGTTCAGTGCGGGCTCTTGGTAAAGTTCCCTTCATGGAAAACAAAAAGAAAACATGAAATGTAGAAATATACTACATATCCTATACTTTGAATTGCATTTCTCACCTATTCAAATTATTGATAGCGGTATAAGGTTTAGTCCCCTTTGAAAAGTTAACTTACCTAGCGATGCAGGCTTATAACATAAGTGTTAATAGATGGCACTGTTATTCTTTTATGTTACATGGGGGCAATAGTACTATGGTTTCATCCTCAGGGTCGCTCAGTCCTATAGGCGACATAGACGGCTGTGAATTTTGTGTATGCTGTGAATTGTCCCATGCAAAGTGAAATTGACTTGCTTGCGCCCCTAGAAGTGCTTGCGCCCTCTGCAGTTACAGCTACATGATATGGAAGACGAACAGTCAAATAAGCTGTTAGGTAAGTGATTCCCAATCGGGTCCAAAGGGACCCACATACAGCCCATGTTTTTGCTCTCTCCCAACCAGGTCTGGTCAGTCTGATAGGGGACATGGGCACCAGCCTGGGGTGCCAAGTTCTGAGGGGGCACATCCTTGCCAGCCAGTTTCACTGTGCCTGGGACTGGGGCTTTCGGTGGTGATGCTGGCTTAGCGCACCACATTGGCTAGGATCGGTACTGTTCCCAGCTATGTGGGTTCCGGGGGACCAGGCTGGGAAACACTGTGCTAGGTTAAAAAACTGTGACCAAAACAAAAGCATTGTAAGTGGCTACAAAAATATAGGACCCTCATTTCAAAATGAAGTAGCAAAAAATACCTGGGTAAAAGGGAAACGAAATAACATACTAAACTCAGAGGTAAGTAAATTCTTTATAATCTGGTCATTTCTTAAATTAAATTTGTTTTATCGCCACTAGATAATGGATGTGCAAAGTAAGCCTGTAGGCTGCCAGCTGCCTGCTTGCTTGCTAGTACACCTGTGGATCCTTTCCACCAGAAGAGTGCATACCAGCGCTATCTAGTCATCAAACACAACACCAAGACCTGAAGTGGTCAGAAATGCTTTGAGGAAACACACAAATTGAGTTAGCCTGGAGTTAGTGCAATGTCATAATAACTATCTAATGAAGCCAAATACCTCAGTATGCCTCAGTGGCCATATTAAGTCCACGGGGAATATGCCTCAGATTTTTAATAGGGCCGTCAAATGATGATTATTATTATTTTTTTAAATTGCAATTAATTGCATGCAAAGGCCTGTTGCAGTACCATTGAAAATGGTATCTCTGTTTGTGTCTAATTGTTAAAAATGGCAGTAGATTTCTAAATGTCAAATGCCTCAACAATGTATTCTACTGAACCATAAAATCAATTGAACTGGAATCAAAGACTGGAAAAAGAATAAAATGGTTATCGCCATTTACAGACCATAATATTGCCTGTGGTAAGTTCCTCTGCGATAAATGTGATGCACAATGTCCATATTTCATTGTACTTCCTAATTCCACTTCCTGGTGCCTTACATTTCAGTATAATCAAAAGAAATATATATTTGGTTGAAGAAATGGAGAAAAATACTATATGTAGTCCTGGTCATGATGACGGTCCTAAAAAATCAAGTAAATCACAGTGCTTAGAGGTGTAAGATGTATGCTGTAATTATCTGCTGATTTACAATATCACAGTGTGTAATGAGGCTGTGGCACGCAGAGCCCAGGGCATAAATCACTGTCTTCTTGTGAAAATGACCAGAACTGTAATGAACATAGATAGCAGCAGTGCTTGAAATATGTGCATTTGCCTGTGTCCTCTGCATTCCGGCCCAGCGGCACTCGCGTATATGCAAAGTGAGTATGTTCTTTAACAGAGATGCCACTTAGTAGCGATTGTGAGCTCACTTCATGTGTATGTGGAGAGCTAATTAATGTGATGTTGACCTGAACATTGTGCTCATTGACAGAGAAGTTCATTTTTCTAAATAAAATGTCACCGTGTGGCATAAGAATTTGGCAAACACAGACAAACAAAACTGTAAAGAAATGAAAATATAAGCAAGTATAATTTTCTTATATTTAGATTTTCTTATATTTAAATTCTGATTTCATTAATAAACTAACACATTTTATGAATAAGATCAATTTGCTTGCATTTAGGCATATTGTCTTATTTTAGGAAATCTTACTAAGTACAATAGTCTTACTCTGCTGGCAGATAATTTTGCAACCTATAGTCCATCTTGTTTCAAAACAGAAACAGTTTATCTCAAATTTGAAAAGCATTTTTTTTTTGCAGCATACTATGTTAAAGCGTAATATTTATGTAAAAAATATATTATCCAGATTATTTTCTTCATCCATCTATCCATCCATACATCCATACTGCTTATTCAGTAGAGGGTCACAGGCTGTAATTTTATACTTGAAATAAAATTCTGAACATGTGGGTTTCACTGATAAAATGAAATTATCAAAACAAAAGCATGGATGCAAATGGCTATGAAGTGAAAGAGTAATTTCAAAGAACAGGGAAGACATGGTGGCTGTTACTGGAGGAGCTGGTGGAATAATAAACCAGTGATGCTTTGTTAGGCCACAGGCGGATGTTCTGGGGTGATTCCAGAGGATGGACAACCATGAGGTATTAATTATAAAGTGGCACCGAAGGAAAAATAGGAAGCAAAACATCAGCAATCGAAGCAGCTAAAAGATGTAACGATTACGTGTACAGTGTGACAAAATTTTATTATTCACTTGCTTATCAGAACGTTTTATATAAAGAAAAATGCAAATGGTAGCTGGGTCATTAAAGAAGCAATCCATGTTAAATTTCGTGCATGGTGAAAACACAGGATATGCCTACACACACCAATATGTTTTATGAGGAATAACACTTGTCTTTTAAGAATTTCACATATAATGCTGTATTGAATGGAGCCCCTGCAGAGATTAATTAAAGGAACATATTTTAGTATGAAGAAAACCGTACAAAGAAATTATGGAGACATAAGTTATAATCAATCATTCTGTCACTGAAATATTTGAGCTTATACTGGATATTGTCAATGTCAACCAGATAATTGTTATTGACAAAGACATTTATTCTGAGCTAACAGAAGGAACTTATTTATTTTAATATTGGTTAGAAGCCATCCGTCATAATTAATCTTAGAGTTATTAAATTTGCTGGTATAAGTGAATTCATGGGGCGGCCCCATGGGGCAGTGCTTTGCATGTTCTCCCCATCCCGCCCTGGGGTTTCCTCTGGGTTCTCTGGTTTCTTCACAGTCCAAGGACAAGCTGAGGATAATTGGCATTCCGAAATTTTCCATAGGTGTGATTGGTTTGTGTGCACTGTGATAGGTTTGCACCCTATCCTGGGTCGTTCCCTGCCATGCATGCGTAGGCTCCAAACCTCCAGTGACACTGAATAGGACAAGCGGTTACTGAAAATAGATGGATGGATGGATTGAACTGAATTCAATGTGCATGACTTTAGTGTTTTACATAATTATTCTTAGGTGATTTATGTCAAGTAACCACATTAAAAAAACATGAAAATGCTTTGTAATTAGCAAATGCAAGAATGAAATGATGTTGCATCCGATGAAAATTATTTATGATTTATTATAACAAATTAAAATTTTAATGTTGAAGCATCGTAGTGTCTTTTTAAATACTGTTTAATATGTGGCTTTCCATTATATGCCATTACCTTTGCTACTGACTCAAAGCATGCATCTTGAAGGTGGAACCCATGCTGTGCTAAGCCGTGTCTTGGTATTACAGGAACGGACATACTTCCCATGTGCAGCTCCGGAAACAGCCTAGGCTTTTTATTCAGTCATTGTGAGTGTAATGCATGTGATTACAGCTTCACTCTTGCTATTCTCCATTGCGATGCACCGCGAGGCGTTAAGTTTATGTAAAACCTCGATTTATTTCCTAGGCTGCAAGGGGTGGGGTGCAGGGTGTGTGTGTGTATGCGTGTGGTGGGGGTTACTTGACTAAATGGGAAACATAATTGATGTATAACCCTGTAGAATATTTGCAGATTCAAGCATAATCTATGTCACTCTTAGGATAAGCTCTCTTTGGCCATCTTATTGAAATTCATATAATACCAATAATTCGAATGAAAAGGGAACTCAGAGAAGAGCAGAGACAGTCCCATTTCTTTGATCATTGCCTATAAAACTCTTTTATTTTACTGATTTTTGGAATCACTCACATCTGCATGAATTTGCCATTAGAGCTAAAAGAAATTTTGACTATTATTACGATATAATGAAAACATGGAAATTCATTTTATTCTTATATTCATAGAAAAGATGCAAACATAAGTGATTCATAAGTCTAAAGTGTATCACTTTAAAATATTAATGCAACCAATGTCTATGAATTGAATTTGGCTTCCTAAATATATCATGATTGATTTCATCTACTTTGATATTTAAAGTTTCCAAGGAAATGATAAATTGCCTACTTAACACAAAATTGTTGTAGTTCCTTCCCTGTGGTTGACTGTGACAATTGTTCATAAAATGCCAATACATACATAAACACATAATGCAACCAGAGATAATTAAATGTAATAAACAAGCAAATAAATAATCAGTAAGCTTGCTAAAATGTATCATTTTATATTATTGTATCTGTTACAGTAGTTGTTCATCTGCAGAAACACCAAAACTCTTGATGGGTGCAGTAGAGTGTCTATTGATTAAACTGAAGAGAAAGGCTCTCATCCTCAATACTAAACTTCATCCTACAAAAGTATAAATGCTAGAATTGATTCCCTGTGACATTTCATTGTGACTATTAATAACATTTTTACCAAAAGAAATCCTCAATATTAACCACATAGTTAACAGCTTTTTGGCATTCAAAAAGGCATCATTTATACATGCTAAACTGTGACAACTTGCTTTCGCAGTCGGGTTCATTTGGTCCCCACAATGTAATACAAACATAATCCCCACACACACACACACACAGACTTTTGCGTAAATAGAATTTAAAATTCAACAGCAATACTGACATTTAGATTTATGTAAAAATGATAACTGCTAGATTTGTACTCAAAAGGCTAAAAACCGAAAACCACAAACTTCAGGCATACATTGAACCCCAAAGACACATTCTCACATAACATACGTGTGGAGAAAAAGTATTTTTTATTTGTT
>JAODKE010000037.1:23817874-23841840 GCA_026779605.1 Mormyrus hasselquistii | reverse complement strand
AGGTAGGTAGATAGATAGATAGATAGATAGATAGATAGATAGATAGATAGATAGATAGATAGATAGATAGATAGAACAAATTAATTAATATTTTGCAAGAGAGTGAATAAAATGTGGGATCCAATATGATGAAAATTACTCTAGAAGCAACCAAAAAACCAATATGTATATTCTGTGCCTTTATATTTGCACCACTGGACCAGGTGGACCGGGAAACTCCGCATTCTTTGCTCTCTTATGCGGTTTCATCCTTTTAGAACTCTTTAGAAAAGACTTTGAGCCAGTACCAGAACAGGAATAAAGAGAACAATCCCCAGAATTCCAGGCATCATGACCCAACTTTAAGTGGAGCAACACTCGGTAGCAGTGCCACAAGCGGAATAAGAACCTATAATTGGCAACCCAACATAAGGCCAGCGGTGAGCTTCACTATATGGGCACTTTATGATGATCAGCAGAGAAAGTCAGGCGTAGGACCAACATAAGATCACACGAGGGGGTGGCTGTCTTGTTAAACGGACTGCAATGCCAAGCACTAAGGCGTGGGTCTCAGCGTGCGGCACCCACAGCAGTCTCTGCAATATATACTGCTTATCCATCCCATTTTGTCTGGGTTACATTCTGGAAGTGAAGATGTAATCATTTCTAGATGAAGAATTTATTATTATTATTATTATCATGAAATTTATTTCAATGAAAGGTTGTATTTTCTTATTTTTTTTAGTGTAACATGAATTTGCTTCACCAAAAGGTGGATTTTTTTCTAACCCTTTTTGCAAATCTTTACAAGGGGTGCCAATAATTGTGGAGGGCACTGTACATATACATATATGTATACGCACACATACACATACTATATATGCGTGTGTGTGTGTGTATGCATGTGTGTGCGTGTGTGTGTGTGTGTGTATGTATATAATATAATACATACAGCTCTAGAAAAATTAAGAGAACATTCCATGTTACAAAAAATTTAAAATCTGCTTTTTAAAATCTGGTTTAATCGTGGTTCTGCAGAAGGCTACGCTGAGCAGCAGGCTGTTTCCAGGCTCGAAATATCTAAGACAGCAGTACACAAGAATAAGGTGTAACAGAAGACACTGGGACTGACCAGAAACCAGCCAGGTAGGGGGTTGAAGCCACTTTCTAATGGCAGAGATGACCATTGACTGATCCAACAGCTTCTCATGAATTGGAGGATGATTCAAGTGACCTTCAAAAGGGATAGGTGCAGGTGTGAAGTGCACTGCTAGGACAGTTCATATCAGGCTGGACTGTAGTCCCATAAAGCAAGGAAGAAGCCCTTCATTAATGAGAAACAGTGAAGAACCAGGCTGCAGTTTGCAAGAAAGAAAAATTAGTGTCAGATGCAAACCCATCAATTGAGAAGTGAATGAAACAAAAAATGGTGCTGTGGCAAGATTTGATAATCAGGAGCCGTTCTATACATTCATGCCAACACATTTCATCGTTTCTTTCCGTATTTTGGCCAAGCAACCCAAAAACAAAACTAGAAAAGATCTTTTTCTAACAAGAAGCAGCACCGTGGTGTAAGCAGCAGTAGTTTTTCTCTAAGGTCCTAAGAAAGTATACGCCAAATCAATCATGTGATTCTGCATTAGCAAACAGAAGGTACTATATAAATAATGTGAGCCAGCATCAGACAGTCTTTTTGTTTTTGAAAGAACAAGCATTGCAGAGCTGTCTCTTTGAACCGTGAAAGATAAAAAGCTTAGAGCTCATTTTAAGTATCTCTGAAACTAACTTGAACAGGTATATTTTCTGCCAAGAAAAGTCTGGTAATTGTGCAGAGCACATAAAGACCGAAATGTGTGACCAGTAATCATACCCTTGAGCAAAAGTACTTTAAGCTAAATTGCTTTAGGAAAATATATAGCTACTGCATGTGTATGAGTAAAGGTCAAACCATAAACTATGCATGTTATTAGATAAAAACAACAAAATAATATAAAACATTAATGTAATATGCCAGCTTAAATCTCTGAAAACTTTATGAAAATACCGAACAGTGTTTCATGTTGTCCACTGTGCTTTAAAATAGATTGAAGACAATGACGTGTGTGGCTAATATGAAATTATTATTTTTTTTAATTCATTCTTTAATTGGTGTCCTTTGTGGGAAGAAAAAATAGTCACATGCACACTACAGTGACCACCTAATATGGACTAATATGCTCAGTAAAGTGTCCCCAATGACTTCCTGTTATTTCCTCACGGAGGAACTGCAATTAAATTGTCATGTGTTTTTATGCCTCTCTGCACATTCGGGAAAGGCAGCTAGTGTATCTTACATGAGCACTTATATAATAGATCAGAAAAAAAGATAAATTCTTCAATATGCAGTTCACTGTTAAATGCATGGCGTCACAGCAATCATGCTTTAAAGTGATTGTAACTGAATCATTCTCCAGATGAGTCTGCGATCATAGGTAACCTCCGGTTTTCCTTTTACGTTTCAAGACATTGTATTTCTTAGAATTTATTCCCTTGTATTCCGTTCCGTTATATTTTTCAAATAAACAAACTGGGCTAACATAATTCCTAGAGGACATGTTAGAATCAATCCAGCAGGGTTACACCTTCCAGTGCTTTGAGTATTTCCATAGCATGGCAGGAAAGGAAATGAGCTGTTACCCCTCTATTGCATACTCAAAATATATTAGGATACCGCAGCGGCTGCTTTGTACCATGACCTAGAAATATATAAACATCCTGACTCATGTCAGTGTGTAAAATTGTAATATGAAACAAACAATGATGTGGTAAACTAGGTTACAGGGACAGCTTTCCTGTGAGCAAAATACAAGTTGTGGTTCTTGTTTAGTGTGCCATTTTCCATTCTGCTTATTATCCTTTTCTGCCGGGTGTGAGAGAGTCATGTTAAATTTACAATACAGAAACTACAATGTACTGTAACAGGTACAGTTTTCGTATTCTTCCTTCTCGGCACAAAAGATAGCGATGTGCAATATTGCATTTGCACCCACTTAATTTTTTGAGTTAAACTTTGATTGCCATCATGTCATAGGTGTAGTCTTCTCAAAGCTGTCATTAAATCAGTCTGATCTGTTGCTGTGCAAGACAAACTGAAACAAAAAGAATTAAGCAAATCAAAGGCCAATTGTTCTCATTTTCCATTTCCATCTAACCACCTAGTAACCAAGAATTTACATCAACTATATTTACATAGCAATTTCAGTATTAGAGGTAAATTCATGATTTTTTGGTTATTTAAATTGTTAAATTAATTGAAACAGGTTGTTGTTGTTATTATTATTATTGCTGTTATTATTATCATTATTATTATTATTATTATTATTATTAATAAAAATAATAATAATAATAATAACAATGATGATGATAATCTGCAAGCATATTTTTTCCAGCACAACAACCTCAACATAATACGCCTCATCTTCTTATTGAATCTCCCCAATGCAGCTACATAAATTAGATGGGTAAGATGATCATATGCAAGCCCGTCTCTGAGGAGGGGTGGGGCCAATTATTCAGGGCCAAAATAAACTGAGTAATGGACACCATTGTCTGCAACTGCTTGGTCACTGTAATATAGATGCAACTACAGAGTCACGTGACACTGAACAATGGGGATGGGTTGTGAGATATGGGTCATTAGGGAAATTCGTAATTGTGCCAACACTACGTAATTGTGCCAACATGTACTCATACAGTAACCTAGGCTGCAGTAAACTGTGTATGTGGTACTGTATACCTTTATAAAACTGACGTTGCAGTAGGTTTGTAATGTGTTGCTCTAGCAGTTCACTAGGCGATTTTTCAGCACAGTTCTATATGTGGCCGGCTGGTGAGTGAAACGTCGTTGTGCAGTACATGACTGTATAATGAAGAATAATAACTCACTGATTGCTGACAATTTATAGTATGACGTTCCAGACTAGCTAGTGCCAAATGGCAGTGTGGGCACTCCGTACCCCCAAACTATATACTGCTCTATTAACTGTAAACTGTGAATATCTGTAACGATTTTATCGCTTCTGTAAATTGCGCCCCTACCTTGTTTTTTTTTCTGTTTCTTTCAGACTTTTAATATTCTAACTTTCTGGTCCACTGTACTGTTTCAAACGCTTTAACAACATCCAGGGATTTTTTTTCTGTTCTTGGGTATTGTAACTGGTCTTCGGCGATGGAAGACGACACCTTTGTAGGAAGAATGTAACCCCTGAATTCTAATGGTGTGCCGTTTGTCCCTGCAAAGATTTGTTATTTTAATTCTTTAGCTTGTCCTCAGAAATATGACATGAATGCTGTTTCCCTCCTTGGCTATGGCCAGTCAGAGCCAGTGATACATGTAAGGGTGTGCCATGAGCGAGCATATGACCGACTGAAAACTAAAACTGGGACCATACGTATACGCCTACAGTGAGTGTTGATGAATAAGAAGAGAATAACGAGAGTTTATCAACTTCTTCAGGTCTCTTGCACCTTGGACATGACTGAAATGCAGCATCTACTGGGGTAGTATATAGCCTACATGTGCAGTGACTTCCTTTATGCTGCAACTAGATTTTAGAGATCCAACTTTTTCATGATTTAGAACGATTTTCACCAAGATTTGTTAGTGTTTCAACTAGTTAGCTGACTATGTGATGAGCTGTTACAGTAGGTTTGCGTTTTTAACAAACATGAGTAGCTAAGCTACAATATTGAGATACTTTGACTACAATTCAATAACAAATGTTACTTTTCTTACATGACGTATTGGTGATACTTAGCTTACTACTTAGCACTACTAAGAGTAGGCTATTTTTAACATATTGGAACACAAGTGTTTCAGATCTATTATTTGCAAAGAGGAAGTATGATTGTACAAGTAGGTGAACAAATCACAATGAATATTTTAGGTGAATGTAATCAAAGGAACTGTGTGCTCGTGGGAGTTTAACTTGCACAAAAATGTTCTAATGGCAGAACGAAAAATGATTGGTTCAGAGTAAAGTAAGAGGTCCAATCAACGAGGTGGGACCAAGACATCGGCACTGTCACTAATGCACAGCCAATTTATATGTGGAACATCAACTTGTGAATTTATGTGCTGCTCCTGTCAATAAATGTAACTTTTTGTATGTACTTAACGATATAGGAGGAATATGTCTATCATCACATCTCTAATATTTAGCCAAAATAACATTTTCATGGGTGTAGCTGCATATAATCAGTGGAAAAAAATCCTTATTTTAGAGCAGAGCCCCTCTAGAGGGAAAGTGTAAGTGTGCACGGACATGTGTGTCTGTAATATATTGCACACACACAGACATGCGCGCACGCACACACGCACAACATGGATAGATATGGGAAACAAACAAACACATAATTAGGCAGCTCTCTCAGAGTCACACAAGAATAATTTCAAATAATTGTATTCCATATTACTGTAGTGAAGAAAACCGATGTTGAATGCAGGAATTGGTGAATTAAATATGAACCTGTATTGTTAACTGAACAATAAATGGTGGTAGGAGATTTATCTAGTGATATTAGCAAATTAATTCAAAACACTAAGCTTCAGGACATCGGCTGGTTTTTGAATGTTAATAGCAACTCTTTCACTTCAAGGAGGGCTAGATTTACACAGCTTAGGCTTACTGCCATTTGGTTTTTACAGTATGTACTATGCTAAACTTGAATGTCCTTTTAGGGGTAAAAAGAGGCCTTTTTTTACAGTTTTTAAGAGTAATTAACATCACAATGTGAATTAGTTGTGACAGTCAACAGTGGAGATAGTAATATAGTTGAGTGCCTCTGAGATTTTATTTGTTTTATTTGTTACCATTTGTGTCATATTGTTATCTGGTCTTTCTCTGAGAGGATTCCTGATATTTAAATATTAAATATTTTTCTTTTTAGCTACAATTAACTTTTTAATGCATTGCAGTGCATTAAAATAATTATTGTAAGCATGGACTTACAATTCCTTTGTGTAAAACAACAATGTAAGCTTGACAGTCTGTCCAAATCATTTCAAGCATTCAATGAAACATCATATTCAGGTCAAGGTGCTGTGGTTATGCTATATATCTTTTAAGACAGAATGTACTCTTTTGAAATATGTCTGACACATGTCATACTTTGGGATATTACTTGGCCAGATAACTGCAAAAAAGCAAACACTTTTTTAAATGTATTCCAAAACCATGTACTATTTATCAGTGCTTTCCAACAGGAAATTCTTCATGTGTTGACAGATGACCTCTGTAGGCAATCCACAAGAACAAGGAGGACAGTGACTTCAGTATTTTGGAATAACCACTCACTTGTTTGAAGGCTGTGTAATGTGCCACCCTTATTCATGCACAGATCCTGTGATCTTAGCCCGGAGAGACATTCACATATACACTTTAAAGGGCTATCATTGTGCAGAATCAGAGACGTACCCATTAAAGGAATGTGCTATCGACAAGAGGTCACATGATTCACCGAGCAGGCTGTTTCAATGGGAGACCACAGCTAAATGCTTGAAGTCAACGCCAGTCACATTATCTCCAATATTCCTGGCAGGAGCTTCCGTTCTGCCCAGAGTAGCCTTTGCTCTTCATAAGCAATATTCTGTCTGGGATGATATATGCAGTCATTTTTCACTTGTAGTGCATGGGCCATCTGATTGTCTTTTTGAAGGGCTTGCTTCACATTAAATAAAATGCACGTGCTGGGCTAGCCTCAGAATGTCTTGCTACTGCTCTTTGTGAGCCAAGAAATTAGCATTTTGTGTCCCTGATTGCAATGTCAATGAGCAAACAAAAAAGCCATACAGTACAACAGGGAATGTTAATCTTATCACTAAACGCAAAACTAAATTTAAACTTGCTATACTCCAAGGGAAACCCAATTTGTCCACAGTCAACTATGTTAAAATCATAGGATAATAAAATTTGTTTAACCTTAATGAATAAGAATACAAATATTTAACATGTTTTCATACGTTTAAGACTAGATAATGGCCCAGGTTTTCCTGTCTAAATCTGACCCAGTGAAAGGGAAAACAATGCAGTAACTGAAGTCTGCAAGGAAGCTATTATTCCGAACAATTTGTTATGTCAGTGACAGTGAAATGAACGTCAAACCATATTTTATGTACGTTCTAACTGTTCCCTTGGGATGTACTTCATAGTACACTTTCACCTGAAACAGATATATCATGCCCTTGTTGACCCAGATGACCAAAACTCTTAATCAATGTAAGTGATAAATGTGGGCCTGGAGCAATGTCAAGGACATAATCAAAGAGCAGAGTAAGTAAACATAGTAACACTGACTCTATCAACACCACATTGAAATACGCTATGAATTTACAACACCTTTTTTGATGAATAGGAATTAAAAAAAAATAAAAACAGAAATAAATATTTTGACCTGTGCCAAGCTAATCTGACACAGTTCTGCATATAAAACAATAAACTCAGTCAACAATAAAATGCTAAAAGCAAAAACAGATAAGAATGCCTGTCAGCCCCACATACAGCAAGGCGCTGCTTAAAAATGAAATACTCTCATGTCAACTATGTTATTTGATGTGTTGTTCCGACGTCCTTTTCAATTTTCATATGCAGTATTTATCTGTAAAAATATCTCAGGCACACAGGCTTTCAAGTAAGTAATCTAATGATGTCAGACTGTAAAAGAGGACATTTTAAAATTGCAAAGGCATATAATCTTGCATTTATTTATTCAATTTATTTTTAAAAATGTATTAATGTCTTTTTCAGTCTCATTTTTATATTTCTGAATATTTGATTTGGATTCACTCATTTCCCAGTGAATCTAATTAACTACAAATGTTGTATTTTTTATTTTCAGAGAGAAATATCCAAGTGACCTATACCCATAATGCTGAATATGTGTCACTATATATAGTCTTATTGTGGGTTTATAAATATTTTTCACCATCTTCCCTCTCTCTCTTTTCCCCAGAAAAATGGCTGTGTAACTTAATATGCTAAATCTACATGAAACAATTGAGTAGGGTGATTAAACACTGAACACCACGGACTGTTATTCATATTAAACATTATTATCATTTCCATGGAACTAGTTTGATATGACTTGTGCTTTGTGACACGGTGCATTACTCTGCTGGAAGAACCCATTAGAAGATGGGTAAATCGTGGATGGTCTGTACTGTGATATTTAAACATTTTTTGATTGGTTTGCCAAGAAAACATTCCCCATATCATGACACCACCATCACCAGCCTGAACTGTCGGCACAATGCCGGTTGAGTGCATGGATTCATGCTGTTTACACCAAATTCAGATCCAACCATCTGCACGTTGCAGCAGAAATTGAGTTTCATCAGATCAGGAGGCCTCTTTCTAATGTCCGGCTTTTCGCTTTCAGTGAGCCTTTGGCCTCTGCAGCTTCAGTTGCCTGTTACTAGCTGACAGGAATGGAACCCAGTATGGTCTTCTGCTGCTGTACTAATGTTCAGAGTGTTGTGCATTAAGGGATACTTTTCTGCTCACCATTGGTTTAAAGAGTAGTGATTTGAGTTACTATACCCTTCTTGCCAACTTGAACCAGTCTGGCCATTCTCTTCTGACCTCTCTCATCAACAAGAACTGCCACTCAGTAGGTGTTTTTTTCATCATTATGTGAAAACTCTAGAGGCTGCCATCCATGACAATCCCAGGAAATCTGCAGTATCTGAAATACTGGAACCATCCTGCCTGGCACCAGCAAACATGCAATGGTCAAAGACACGTAGATCCCATATTTTTCCCATTCTGGTGTTTGAATTGATGATTATCTGAAGTTCTTAATCCATTTATGTCACATTAGATTAGATATTTGCATGAACGACATATATCATTTGAATCTTACTATTGTTTAATTGAATTTCAGCATAGCGGAAAAAAAAAAAAATCTCTTTCTACAGATCTCATCAACAAGTGTACAGAGAGAATCAATCCTCCATTTCACCATGAAATAAGTGCAGTTTTCAAGGCAGAGTAGGATCAATGTAAAGTACTGATTTAGTCTGAAGTAGGGTAGGGGGCTCTTTCACATCCAAGGTCTGCAGCCATTCTCCAATGGTATGCACAGACTTTACGAATAAAAAATATTTGGTATTAGACATCATCTTGGTAACGATTCCCAGTTTCTGTGTCCCAGTTATCTCCACCAGCATCAGAAAATATGATAATGATAATTTGATAATGCAGAACATTAGACACATTATATTGCATGAACTGCCTTGTGCAGAGATGCCCCTATTATGATTCCACTATCTGTATTCATCCTTTCATGGTAAGGCATCCACAATTCTCCTTGAAATGGCTTTCCATTGAATTTCATGTGTTAATCAGTTGTTTCAATGTTATTCTACTGAAGATGTAGTAAACAGGTATTAATGAGTTAAAAGAATTATGTAAAGTGTAAAACAATGCATGGTTGGTAATGGATTGTTTATTGATATTTGCATCGCAATGCAATAGTTTAGAAACTTTCATTAATGGAATTTTAGTAAAAATATTATCGTGGGATAACATTAATATCAGCTTCAGCTTCAGAAATCTAGCACCCATTCGGGTTGCATCATTGCTGATCCACTGCAATTTTGCTGTGATCCTAGGTCCGACCCCAGAATGCACAGGTCACAAGGTAAGGAAGACCCAGGACGGGATGGCATGCCACGCACACACACACACACACACACACACACACACACAGACACACACATTACGGGGCATTTAGAGACTCGGGTCCACGCATACTGGATGGCTTTGGACTGTGGGAGGAATCTTCAGAGCCCGAAGGAACAAGGAGAGAACATGAAAACTCCAACTCAGAGCCTGGCAAGAATCAAACATAACCCTGGAGGTGTGAAACCGCAGTGCTGCTCACAGAGCCATGGGGCTGCCAGCAAGCTAGCATTTCTGATGAAATATAACATTAAAGCTAGCATTTCTGATGAAATATAATATTAAATAAACAAAACAGAGCCATGAGTAATGCCAATACAGATTATCTGCATAGTACAAAATGTTAAGGGAACTGTGAAGGAGTATTTCCGAGCTGCAGAATTGAATAAACAATAGAGGTCCCACGTGCATTTGTTTCACGAAACTGTTAACTAGTGCAAGAATTTCGAATTAAAACTTTATTAATAATTTTCAATGTACTGCATATGCATGTCTTAAAAAACAATGTCCTTCCATGTTTCTGTTATATGATAGATAGAAAGATGTGTTCATCCTCAAAGGCCACATAGATACTGCTGATACAAATCCATTTGGGAACAATAATATGACAGTTTTGTGGAGCTCTTTCTTGTGAGATGCAGAAAACTGCAGTAATGTCACTCTGAAATGAGCATCAAGCTGCGTGCTTCAGATTGCTCAATTTATCTTATACTGTAATGCTAGCATTATGAGCATAAACTCAAACAGTAACAGGTTATATAGCCAACAGATACATCACATGCAGTGTGTATCTGCATTATATTATGTCAGTATGAATTAACTGTGCTCCTGTTTTTGCAATGTGTATTTGATGCTCAAAATAAAACATATTAATCAGCAGAATGGAAAAAAACTTTCATTAATACTAACAGTAAATGCTACCAAACAACCTTACACCAGATACAGCTTGTACCCACAAGCAAATCCTAAATTATAGATCTGCTAATAATTGCAGCCACCAGAGATATGACTAACAGCTTTGGACTGTTTTAAAATCCATTATCATTATCATAGATTGATTTGGTTAACAAATGTAGTTATCCATGGCGATTATCTAGCAGATCAAAGTGATACCTTAAAAAAACAGTGTAAATCACAACAGTCCTGTCGACTTATTTCAAATCTGCAATTGGAAGTAAAACCAGAAAGGATGTTGCTACCACACACATAGACACAATAAAGCAAAATCTTCAATCTGTCCCCCATTTCTTTGCATCCTCATTGTGGTGCATATATTCACAAAGATACCGCATTTACCTTCAAAGAAATTGCCTAAAACCATTAACATTTAATTGTATGTGGTACAGCTAAAGCACAAGGCAGCCAGTTGTTATATTGTACATGATACTTGCATTTGGAAGATATATTAAAGGAATAAGTAGCATGTCAAAAATAATACTGCATTTTGCATCTAACAGTGCTGCTCCCATCATTTTGAATCCGGTTGAGGTAGTTCCAGCCCCCTCTGTTGACAACCGTAGGACATCTCTACTTTGAGAAATATAATTGAAGGTTTGTCTTGTTATCTTTCCAGCTGACAGCAATTACCTGACAGACCTTCTGCCTATTAAGTGTGGCGGGAGTTGCGTCGGCAGAAGGTCGGTTCGCCTGCCAGAGCTGCCTGTTGGTCATAAACATTTGAAACGCAACCTGTGCTTCTTCCTTATCACCCCTAGTGTAACCTGAAACACTACAGACTCTGCTGGCAACCACAACACTTCAATCAGAGACTCATAAATTCTGCCTAAAGGCAACAAAAGATTTTTAAATCTCTTTGACACAAGCAGCCCACACATTTAGACATTATTGGGAACGTCTTTTCTTACTATTTTTCTTTCCTTTCTCCATTCCCTTTCATGGTTGCCAAACTGAAACAGTGGAATGTAAGAAGTGGGTACTAGAGCTGAAACTCCCCACATCAGTGAGAGATCACCCAGGAGTTCTTATGGGTGGGAACTAGGGTTATGATTTTCAGTGATGGGAATAACGACGCTATAAATAAATGGCGTTACTAAAGACGATACATTTTCAGTAACAAGTATTGAAACGAATTACTGTTTCCCCCGTTACAACGCCATTACCATTACTGACAAAAAAATGCACGTTACTATAACTGAACTAACACTGAGCTAACACTGAAGCGTTTCTCATGCGGTTTCATTTCATTACTCTCGGCCATAGGACCTCTCTTTCTCTGGGGTGTGTGTGTGTGTGTGTGTGTGTGTGTGTGTGTTCGGGGCTGGGGCGGGACACATAACCAGTGATGATGATTGGTGTGTCTGTAAACATGGTGTAACTGAGAACGCGATGATTGGCTTAGAGTGAGTAAATTTCCATTGTTTGCCAATCAGAGGCAGAGTAGTGCGGGTGTTCACACACAAGCACACGCACAGTCAGTCACACACACCAACATCCAGGAATCACAACGATGGCAAGTCCAACAAGTTCAAAGGTAGCTTTAGCAAACTGGAAGTATAAGCACTACTTTTCCCTCGCTAAGGTGAAAAGCAAAAATGTTTATATAACATGCAACTTATGCCCAAGAAAAAAGGAGTCTCTCTGTGTCGGTGACAAGATGTTGAATTTAATAGTTGTCTCTCACGTTGTCCCACAACAACATTAAAATAGTGAAGATTAGTGTACAATGTTTTATATTTCTTTTTGTTTTATTAAATTAGATTTTTTTTAAGTAACGCAATAGTTACTGGTAATTAGTTACTTTTATAATGATGTAACTCAGTTACTAACTCAGTTTCTATTTGTGAGAAGTAACTAGTAACTATAACTAATTACTTTTTTAAAGGTACATGCCCAACACTGATGATTTTCAGGCTCAACCAGGATGTGCAGAGTACCATAGGGTTCCACTTTCTATAAAACTTATTAGCTGTCCTGCCCAGTTGGGATATTCAAGGTTATACTGTGTAAGAAGCACAACACCTGGAGTGACCATTGCAGTTTGATGAATGTACAGACTTTGTCATTTATACGTTGATAAACACCTTCAACATAACAGCTCCTTCACCTTGTGAAGAACATATGCACACAGTACACACATTAATTTAACGCATCAGTATGGTGCAGAAAAACAAGCAAGTAAATAACTGAATACCTCTATCCCAGGTCACTGACCATATCGAAAACATAGGAAGAAGAATGAGAAAGGTTAGGAAAGGCTGAAATGACCTCAGGCGTGGAATATTAGCTCTCCTGCACTGATAAGAGAAGCCCTTCTGTCCTTACGAGGACTCGGGGAGTCTCAGGTAAGATGAGTTAGAAAAATGACAACGTCAAGCAGACCAAGCAGTCTAAGGTGCAAGTCTTTCAGGCTTACAGTCTGTTTTTCCTTTCTTAGTAGCTCTGACTACTCATACTGTACTTTACTGCACACATTACTTTGTAAAGCACATTACTGCACATATTACTGTTCAGTGCTAGATTATTATGCAAGAGCAATGTTTTTAGTAGGAGTCCAGTTTAACCAAATTAAATAAGGTTACTTTCGATTCCGTTTTGGTATCATTAAAAATCATTTACAGAAAAATTAGGGACTTTTTAACCCTTCACAAAATACAAAAAGGTCAGCCAACCTGAGGATGATTCAGTGAAGCACAGGATAAAAAAGAAATGATAAAGTGGACACAAAAAGTGAGTTAACTAGTGGATGGTTTGTTCAAAAGCACAAAAACACACACAAAACCACAACAAACATACCAGACCCATCACTCTGAACCCAGTTGAATCCAGTTCAGTTCTGCTTCAGAATGTGGATGGATTTAAGTACTCAGCTATTCAAAAACATTGACATCTTATTATGGAGGCATGCTTAGCTACCACAGATACCATGAACACTGCTTAATTTCAGAGCTTATGTGTTTTATTATAAATGACCACCGTTAATTTCTACCTTTTCTAGTCTAGACAGCTTCCCCAGAAAAGGTACATTTTTGTCACTGTATTTTTTTCTGCATTCTAATTGTTACTACTAATTTTGTCTGCTAAAATGTATCTACAGTATGTATAATTATATTAATCCCATGGGGATTTTTTTTTCATGTACAGGAAATGCATAGATACATATAGTGAAAAACAACGACAAAGTACAAAGACAGTACACGGTACAAAAAAGCAAACATGCAAACAGTATACAATACACAAACAGAATATTGTGGAAATAAAATATTGTGCAGGGAATTAAACAAAGAAAGAAAGAAAGAAAAAGAAAGAAAGAAACAAACAAATGGTGTATGCGCAATATACATAGTGAAGTCCTATGTGTTTCAGATGAAATGCTGTTGAGATGTGTTATGGCTAGAGGTTGGGTCCAGTGAGTCCGGAGAAGATTTTATGATGCCTGATGACAGCAGGCAGGAATGATCCTCAGTTTTTCATTATTTGGGAGAATCCTTCTTGAGTTCTATGACACAACCATCAAGTAATTACGGTATGTACTGCGTTGTGCTGCCGAAGAAAGGTAGCTATACAGTATAACACTGTAAATAAAACAGATGAGTAATTCACTGGCCTTGATATAAAAATCAGTAGAAATTCTGTCCACTGAACTGGAAAAGAATTAATGAATTCCTCGATTGCCACCTACAAGTGGCAGTGAAACCAGGTGCTTACTGGTAACCCTAACACTTTTGGAGAGGGTTATTTAGAGCTCATTGGATTTTACCCTCACGGTCAAATATCTGACAGGGGAAGTGTTAGAACCTTCTGGCAGCAACTGCCAGATCCAGCAGTCAGTCCCTTACACTGAGACGCTAAACTGAAGGTCATCTAATTATTTTCCCATCTTTCTATCTCCACAGCAATTACCTGAAAAGGTGCCAAGCCATTGAAACGACTGGACTGCTTCGTCATGTGCCTGAGTACCTCAGAACTAACTTTTTTATTTCCCAGAAAGCTCCAGGGAGGCTGGAAACTACATCGATGCCCTCCAGTCACTGGATACTCAGTTTGCCGCTATGGACGAAGGCAGGTTCTGAAGGGTATTCTTGGGTCAGTTGGCTGCTCTGATTCGTACTTCGTTCTGGTCCGGTTTTGGGTAGCCTAATGGGCTCAACAGGACTGGTACTTAATGTACACAGTCGGATCCACAAAGCACATTGAGAAAGTGTACAGAGTTAAATATATTCTATTTTATTTTTCAGTACATAGTGTGAAAATTGGATACTTGACTAAAGTAACCTGTGGAGATATTTCAACTAGAAGCAAAATTTGAACAAAATGAGGATGAGCAAAACAACAATTTGGAAACATTTATTGTGAAATCATAAGGGTGTAAACACTTATTCAAGCAGTGCTTTTAAAGATGTTTATTTTTTGCTTTGAATCTATACTTTAAGATTACCGCATTTTACCCCAATACAAACTTCAGATTGATTACAGGAATTGAAACAGGTCAATAACAGAAGATCACAACACATGAAGCATGGTTACCAGGCAAAATAAAACAGCTTATATACAACGTATAATACAGATATTGAATTTAATATTTTTACTAAGGCTCAAGGTAATTTTGTTACTTGTCAAATTAGGATATAGTTTGTACCCTAACTAATAATACAAGTATTATCTGAATCACCAGACTATGGCAATGATAAGTGCTTCTGACACAATGACCCTATCTAGGACAAATTCCCTAGGCACATCACACAATACCCAATACCTAGACTTTGAATGGGTCTACAGAGGGTGAAATTATGAAACATAATGACAGATTTGGAAAATCAAAGCCTTCATGGTTTAGAAAGGCCATCCAATGAGGACTAACAACAAAAAAGCAGTATAGGGCATAACTGCAATAAAATTATACATAATATAGCATTACCATTTTCCCTTTGTTTCAAGCAAAAAAGAAGGAGCCAAGAAACATTTTCTTCAAGCCTCTTAGTTTGGGATGATGCAGAACAGCTTCCTAATGTAGCAAGGAGGCGAGTTTGGATAATAAACAAATAATATTTTTTGGAAAATATTTATGACATGACTTGGTCAAGTAACCTACAAAGAGTCAAATGTGGATCACAGAATGAAAATTAAAGGACTGAGATGTCAGTGAGTATATAAATGATTCAGTTCTATATTTGTGTGCTCTCTGCTTCGCATGGCCAATCCCAAGAAAATGAAAGACATTCAACAGCACTGACCTGATAACTAACTACAGCTGAAAATCAAAGCATTTTTTCAGCTTTAATAAGGAAATGTGGATTTTCTTAAGTCTCCATTAAAATCGTTTAAAGCAGAAACATATACATGACAGCCAACCTGATATGCTTCGAAAATTACTCCACTTTAGCTAATAAACTTAGTTTTCTTTGGGATGTTTGAACATGTGCAAAGGGTTACATGGTACTATCAACAAAATCAGTGTAATCATCTATCCATCCATCCTCAGACAGCTTGGAGCCAGCCACAGGCAGCACAGGGCACACCCTAGTCCATCGCAGGCCAATGCTACAGACGATGTAGAGGCACCAGTTAGCCTGACTGCATATCTTTAGATTGCAGAGGAAACCAGAGTCTCCCAATTAAACCAGCATGAAGAGAACATGCCAACTGACACATAGAGCAGAGTCAGGATGGTAGCCCCCAATCCTAGAGGTATGTGGCATCGGGGTTACCAGCTGAGCCTGTGCATGCCCCTAACAAGCCACATAAATGTGAGGTTTACATTTAAACAAGAAAAAAATACCTACAAAATTAACAGAAAAGAGCTAGAATAGCAGGTAACATCGGGAATGTTCTCACTCCAAATAAAAATGTGTGAAAATACAAAAACTTGTTGTTGAGTATTAAGTTGCTTCATTTGTCTGCATTGTTGTAAAACAGTGAACAAATGGATTAATTAATGTTGGAATCTCCTCTGTATTATTGGGAAAAGTTTGGCATTTCAAAGTAAAGCATAGCCCTTTTATAAGATAATCTATTATAGACAGTGACTGTATCTAGGTCATGTAAACAAGGTCAGGTACAGTAACAAAGATATACTGTTTCACGTTGCATATTACGTTACTTGAATACAAACACTATCATTCATGTACTATAATAATATAAATTAAAACAGACTCTTTGGTCACTTTATGCATTAAGGGGAAGGGACTCATAAATCATAAATACCTGAATAGTATTCAAAAGTGATTGCATCTCCATAATTTGTCATAGTTTAGGAGAATGACAAATTATTTTAGGGCAATTAAACAATACCTTCAGTTTTGGACTTTGTTTTTTGTGCAACAAAAAAAGACAAGAGAGGGTCAATCCTGTATTATTACTTGTAATCTGGTAACAAACTAAGGCCATCCTACTGCCAACATCCTGCAAAGGACACACCCAAACAAGTATCACTGAAGCCCAGATGAGTGACACTTGAGGAAAACTGAACCATCAGCTCTCTTACAGTAAGTACAGCACTGTTGTGGTCCATTAATTAAAAAACATATATCCTTTACAACAATGTATGTACCATCTATCTAGATCTTTAATTACCATGTAAAATTAAAATTTGGAAAAACAGAAAATAAATTATGTCAATATTATCTGCTAAACCGTCCCAGATATTGTAGCTCTGACTTGTATAAGATGTTTTTTCATTAGATTTAATGGCTAATGTTAGGGCTGACTTAAGATAGACACTGCAATTCAATGTCATTCATGCTGTTCAGTGTAATAGCTTAATTTATTGACCTAAAATATGCCTTCAATTCTATTTCAAGCCTGCCTCCCCAGCATCCTAGGCATGTACCGTCAACAGACTAATTCATGAACCACTGCAAATTTCACAGAGGGTTTCAAAAACATGTGATAATGATATGCAATATTTAGGAAGTTGACAGTTTTGCATTGCAATGTTGAACAATTAAATCTGACCTTGAGAATGCTTGTCCAAGATTATCATACTGTACTGTTGGAATTCAGCATTTTCATTTACTTAAAGAACACTACATTGAATTTTTCAGTTGATTTGTGGATATATGCTACCCAGTTAACAGCCAAATATCCTTCCCTATTCATTCAGTCAATAACAAACCTTTGCTAGAAGCACACAACAAGTGTACGGAAATGAGATGGCCAAAGTGTAACAATAGGAGCCGTAACAAAGGCAAACTATGACGCGAGCAGGTAAGACAAAGTGGCCTTATAGGAATTCTGTCAGCAGAAATCAGTTCTGGCAGGCACTCAAACTACACTTTGAAATTTGTTTTTCAAACTATGAACCCATTTTTAAGCACCATTAAGCCAATAAGGGTGATGGTAAGACTGCGTCCCGGAATGCTAGACAGCCAACACCAGCGCAGTGCGGGCAGGGTGTAAAAAAACAGCCATTTTAGTGACTAAATCAGTTCACTCAATCAATGTGAATAGAAACAATCCTTTCAGTTTCAACTACAAATTAGAGATTTCTCCAATAAATTTGTTTTTTTTCCTCCAAATTTTTGCCTTAAAATATTACACATAGTCTGTTTTCAGATTTCAGTCATTTAATAATAACAGTAATAATAATAATAATAATAATAATAATAATAATAATAGAGAAATTAATACATTTATAATCCCCTTGAGGGTTTTACAGACTCAAACCGAAATATGTTACTGACTTAAACAAGGACAACATTTTCATTCCTCAAACTGCTGTTACAAATGTTTCTTTATACAGAATGAAAGCACAATCAATCACTTTCAGTAGTTTGAACTAAATAATGTTACAACCTTGGAAAAACGCACAATGATTTTAAGGCCAGTCAATATTGTATATTTCTCACGTCTTACGTATTGCATTGTAAAGTTTTAAAATAATATTAAGGAATAGTTTTGTACCCTTGACAAGTCTGTGCATATATATAAAAAAAAACTTCCATTCCAACAGCCCACAAATAAACTAATAGCCTTGTCAAAATGAACTCTGTTAACGCAGCGATAAAACATAGTTTTATAAGATTGCCAAGGAGGCTTATAAAATGTGTTCCTATGTATTCCACTCTCTGCAAACAAAAAGGTCAGTGTCACCTCTTGTGCGATACCCTTTATGGCACTTCCCCACCCCACAATGCCATTTGTCTAGACGTTATTTTTTTTCTTGTCTTTCACAATTAAAAAACAATATCAACATCAAATATGGCCATTGGCATCAACTTTAGTCCACTTAAGTAAAAAGCTGCACAGTCCTCCATTATAACGGCCAGGTATTATCACTCATGGGGGTAACTGTTTATCTGCTGTGGGTTTGCTCTGTCATTAGACATCAGAATGTCTGAGCGCTTGGAGCAGCCAGCACCTTCTGCTACTCCCATTACAGAGCAAGCTTACTGCATGTTGGCACAGCGCCAGGTCATTCCTTGAAGAGCAATACTGCCATCTATGGGTCATTTTAATATTTCTTCCTGTGTGTTCTATCACTCTATTGTAAATCTTCAAATTAATAGGGGGTTTGCAAAATCATGATAGAGAATCATGAAGTAGATAAAAATGAACATTCTAAGAGATTCTATGCTTCTTTTTTCATCATTAATTCTATAACATATTTAATAATTCACTGTATGATGCAACTGGTAAGTTTAAATTATTTCACAGTATTCATTATTCATTATCATAATTGTTTCTCTAGGTTAGGTTTTTTGTGAAAACCTGACCACACAGACATACGTACATGTTCTGGCAATACTGATTTAGACGCCAAAAGGAAACATTAAAATGTAATAAACAGAAATGAATAAAACTATGTCTATGACTGACACACACAAGCAGGTACACACATAGATATATCAATTTTCAAGCAGCTGTTTGATTTTATGTGAATTCCGACAGGAAACAAATGTAAAAAGGCCAGAAAAAAATGTTTCCTTTACATGCTTTTTGTTGCTTTGGGTAACCGAATAGTTTACCTTTAAGTTTCTCATCCTTCCAATCACTAACACAGCCCATGTGGAGCTTCATAACCAGCAACTGGTTTGTCTGTGCATTTACAACATTAGCTCAAAATTTAAACCATAATACAAAATAGCTAAACAATAATATTAAATGGAAATGTTTGGTCTTTCTAACAACAAAATGTGTACATATTCATCCATTTTTAAAACAATGTACAGAATCATATGAATCGCCTCATTATTTTCATGTTTTGGCTTGCATGTATATGAACGGGGCTGTAACAGGCAGATCCTCGTAGAATCACAAAGCAGAGCAAACAGCATACACTGGCACTTCAGTGCGGCTGCATCGAGTAACTGTATGCTGAGCTTATAGACCAGTAAATGTGCTCTTTTACCTGTTTGCTGTGCAGCTGCCCCTTTGTCTTGAATCCACCCTGGGAGCTGCATTCAGAGGCACTGAAGTGGTCTGAGCTAGTGGAGGATCGCTTGGAGAGGGTATCGCAGCCCCCAACAAAGGTGTTGTCCAGCGGGAGCTCCTGAACCACGAGGTGCTTCTTCACCGTCACGGGCGTGTCGGCTTTGAGGTGGAAGGCCGAAGGTGGAGAGGCCGACTTGTAGTGCCGGGCCAGGTCGGGGCTACTGGGTTTAAAGGTGGACGTGGGTGTCGTGCGCCAGTCAAAACGTCCCATACCTTGTTCCTCCAGCTCTGCTGGAAGACTGATAGTGCCATTAATAGGTTTGCGCATTGGGTCATCGGGTTTGGTTTCTTCAATGGTGACGAAGTTCAGCAGGGAATTTTTGGGAGACTTTCTTTTCTTTCGCTTCTTTTTCTTGTTTTGTTTGTTTTCCTGATTGGGGGACATCCATTCAGCACCCTGCTTTTTCCTCTGTGCCGCCTTGAATCTCGTCGCATGGCGACAGCGAAGTAAAACAGTGACGAATATGACCACAATTACAACCATAGCCCCCGTCATAATAGCAATCATAATTGTCAAGTAGTCTCCATTGGAGTAAGTCTCACTGCTGTCCCCTATGTTCTTATCCAAGGGGGTCTCCATGGTTCGGCGAATGAGGTCGTAAATATGCGAGGCATTGCCTACAGTGTCATTCACATATAGAAAGACCAGAACCAGCGTGTGGAGTGACTTTGGGTAACCAAGATCGCTTATGTTAACCACCAGCCGATGGAGACCAATGTCAGCGACGGACGGCTTCTCCTCCAGGGTAATGTTTCCCGTTACAGGGTCGATCCTAAACAATCCATTGTTGTTGCCACTTACAATGGTGTATTTCAGCTCAGCATTCATTCCCGTGTCCCCATCCACTGCAAAGACCTCAGCCACAACTGACCCAGGGATAGAAGACAGGGGCACCAACTTGAACGAAGTATTTGATGGGGGATAAATAACAATAGGGGTGTTATCATTGACATCAATGACATTTATGGTTACCTTGGCAGCCGAGGAGCAAGGCGGCCGCCCGCCATCCATTGCCCTGACATCAAAGGTGTAAGAACTCTGCTGCTCTCTGTCAAAAGACACATTGGACTTTATAACTCCAGAAAAGGGGTCTAAGATGAAGTTTTCATCGTCATTCAGTATGGAGAGCATCACGGCCGCATTCTCTCCGGCATCAGCGTCGGTGACTGTGATCACACCCACTGTGCTGTACTTGGGCAGGTTCTCTGACACGAAGAACTGGAAGTGGTTATGGGTGAACTTGGGGCTGTTGTCGTTCTCGTCTTGTACAGTGACGATGACGGCGGCTTGGCTTTGAAGCGGGGGTGTCCCATTGTCTCTTGCCGTCACTGTAAACAGAAAGCGTTCCTGGTCCTCTCTGTTGAAAACCCGCGAAGCTGTCAAAATCCCCGTTTTTCGGTCAAGGTCGAAGAAGGAGGCATTGGGTCCGAGCTGGTAAACAATCTCTGCATTCTTTCCGCTGTCCTCATCCATTGCGCTGATGGTGGTGAGGAACAAGCCCCTTTTATTGTTCTCCATGACTGCCAACTCGATTACGGGCTGAGTGAAAATGGGGGGGTTGTCATTCTCATCCTCTAACCTCACTCGGACTAAAGCTGTCTGATTTAAGCTTGGCTTGCCAGAATCAGAAGCTACAATTTTAAAGTTATATTCTTTGGTGCTCTCATAATCAAGCAGTGAGGAGGTCTCTAACAAATATTGGTTATCATAGACTGCTTTCAGGTGGAAAGGGACATCCTTTTCAATAAAGCAAATTACTTTTCCATTGACATCTGTGTCCTTATCTGACACTGAAATGAGAGCGATTTTGGTATTAATGGGGTCCTTCTCAGACAGGAAAACTGTGCCATTAATTGGACTGATAATATACCTCAGATCTATAGTTGGAGGATTATCATTAACATCTGTTACATTAATAATAACACTGGCCCTAGCTGGGCTAGAGCTACCGTCGCTGGCCAGCACTACCATTTTGTGGATTCCACTTTCCTCTCTGTCCAGTAGCCTTTGCACCGTTATAAGGCCTGTGGTGGAGTTCAATGTAAAAAGCCTTTTAGTGACTGATGAAACCTGGGGTCCATAAACATATCTGATCTCAGCATTGGGCCCAATATCTGCATCTGTGGCTTGTAGTTGCACCACAGAAGTGCCCACTGGGGAATTCTCCGGTATATGGACCTCCATCTGGCTTTCTTTAAAAACCGGCCGGTTGTCGTTCACATCCGTCACAGTGACCTGAAGGATGGCTGTGCTGGACTTGCGAGGACTTCCCCCATCTTCAACCTTGATCTTCATCACATAGGTGTCCTTCTGCTCCCTGTCTAAGTTCTGCTGCACGATCAGCTGCGGCCACTTCTCCCCCTCAGGCGTCTCCACGATATCCAAGCCAAAGGCATTTTGCCCATTTATAAGCTCATAATGCTGCACGCTGTTGAAGCCGGTGTCCGGATCAGTGGCGGAAGGGATTGCAAACCGGCTGTTAATCAGCGTATTCTCCGGGATAGAAATGTTTATAACAGGAGAAGGAAACATGGGAGCGTTGTCATTTGTATCCTTCACAATTATTTTGATTTTAATCAGCCTAAAATAGTCATTTGGAAGGATGACCACTTCGATTTCAAAAGAACATTCATTTTCCTCATTGGAAGGGCTGGGACAGAGCTTTTCTCTATCAATGCGGTTGGAAGTTGTAAAAATTTCTCCTGTACTGCTCAAAACTCTGAGCAAGGGGTTATCCCCAGCTTTAGAAACCAGCCTGTAAACCAGATTAGCACTCGCTCCCGTGACAGCATTTGTATGTGAAATGTTCAGATCCTTTGGTATGTTTCCAATAAGAGTATTCTCCTGCAATTCTTCTCTAATAGGGTATATCAATTCTTGGGCAATAGCTGGATCTAGCCAACAGAATGTGACCATGGTGGCCAACAGGTAAAAATCCTTAGGGTCCATAGCAACTGCTTAATGGTCTTCCAGTTGTTATTTCAAACGTTTGTTGTCTGCTTTCATGCACAGCTGTGCTAGAAACCAAGATTCATCAAACCCTGAATTTGCAGGAGCCGCTGCCAGACCGCCCTATAAATAAACGATAATAGCAATGTTACTTATTACTTGTAAAGCAACCGCACTGTTGAAAACATGACGGAAAAATGCATGGCTCTGTAAACTAATATCCATCAAATTGCACTTGATGTTTTAAATGTCATAATCATCAGAACATAGCGATTAACATAAAACAACACAAATGATCCAGTAACTGTTTTCCTCCATAATATATGCTGTTTTTTCGCATCATCCTCGGAAAATAGCCCCTTTAAGTCTGTTAGCCATTCCCCAAGGTAATGCCAAATCACCCCGAGTAACCATTCAAGTACTCAGCATCATCTTCCAAGATGCAATCCAATAAAATACAAAACTAGTCTCCAGGCGACGTTTCAAACACTTGATAAACTTAAGGAAAAAGCGCGTCGTTTCCAAAACAATATTAATAGTCATATTTCACTCAACAAAGAATCACACACTTGCACACTAACAAGAAAAAAAATAAACAGATTTTGAAAAATTAATAGTTACAGTATGATGCGCATTTTCTTACCGCTTATAAAAATGTACTGTCAGCGAGGGTTTGGCTGAAGACGAGCTTCCCGTGGCCAGATATTGCAGCCGCACATGATTCCCCAAGATTATGGTTCCCGCAAGCAGCGGCCGTAAGAAAAAAACAAAGCGAGTCCAAGTGCAGCTTGTCAAGCTGCTCGATCATTCTCAGTGCAGCTCCAGACCGACCCGGGGAAGGAATACGCGGTGATCCATCGGAGAGAGAGAAGCGATGCTCGGGGGGGCAGGGGGGTCTGTGTGTGTGTGTGTGTGTGTGTGTGTGTGGG
>JAODKE010000037.1:23797056-23817847 GCA_026779605.1 Mormyrus hasselquistii | reverse complement strand
AGGGGCGGAGGGGTCAAAGATTGACGTGGTAACGTAACAT
The DNA here is from genome assembly GCA_026779605.1 of Mormyrus hasselquistii. Classification (NCBI taxonomy): domain Eukaryota; kingdom Metazoa; phylum Chordata; class Actinopteri; order Osteoglossiformes; family Mormyridae; genus Mormyrus; species Mormyrus hasselquistii. Next base: position 23,817,807 of record JAODKE010000037.1, on the reverse strand, counting down.
GTATCAATTAAAGCCTTCGTTCTGGCTTTCAACTTTGCACCGCTGCCTACGATTACACTCACGCTTGTGCCGCAGGTCGCTTGCGATCCTCTTCAGTAATCAGGATCACCTGATCGTACTGTGCTCCTTTGCTCAAAGCGGGTCCATGCAGTCGCTCCGCATCACCGTACTCCATAGAAGCCCGTGTGGCAAAGACTGTGGAATCTATGTGCAGAGGGAGCCCGTGCCTTACTTTTTCTATTTCAGAAAGGAATTACTGTACAAGTTCACTCTGATCAATGTCCATTTACCAGTGTAAGTGATGCCTGTTTTCTGCTAAATTAAGGAAATACATTTTCTTTTCGCTATATCCCAAGTGTCATCATCCAGCTCTGATCAGATTTCCGTAATGGTAACAGGTACGTACATGTCCATATAATCTAATCGTATAACAGTGCAATTACAGACTCCCGTGCCTCGCACACTACCGCTTCTCAGCGCTGGATTCCATGCAGTAACTCTCTACAAACCCGGCGGGGGGGGGGGGGGGGAGTAAGTTACACCACCAACATGCCCCGCCCCCTGACAGCACTTATTGGGTCGTTTCTTATACTGCGTCACGTTAAGGGGAGGGGCAGCAAGGCCATTGGCTGGACCCAAAGTCACTTATGCTAAGTGCGAGTCGGTGAAAATACTTCCTGAGTTGCTGCAGGCTGCAGATGAAGCTGGACTTTCCTTTGCTGCTTGTGAGTGTCCCTGGTGTCCGCACGAAGACAATTCGCAATTCCCTCACTTTTTCATATGGCAATTTTTGGTTAACACTGTAGATACCTGTCACAAAATGGGCCTTTATTTACAACGTTCATGCTGCCGAATAGCACAAATCTTGGTACCAGACAATCAACGTTGAGAACTAATGTTGTATACTGTGACATTCATAATTTCCAGCAACAGCATAAAACTAAACACATACATTGTAACCCTTGGATGAAAATAAGTAGAAGCTGAGAGTTCCGCGGTCTGGGAGACGTTCGGTAAACCGTTATATTTCGGTTACTTATTAAGTGTCCTGTCTAATACAATACAAGCCATTCTACTCAGTTCTGGGTTCAGTTGGTCGAGTTCATATTTTAGAGATATACGTATCATGTTTTGCTCTGATTTTTATGATCTGCTATGTTTGTCATACAGTAACTAAAATTAAAAAAAAAAACTCGGTATATGTTTATTTCATCATTTGAGTGAAAATTTATGTGCATTTGCTCAGCATGTGTTGCTCTTCTAATGCAGTATCTGCGGAAGACTGTGGTGCTATGGTAAACACTGCCACCTAGAGGTCACGCGCTATAAATGCAAGATTTGCGGAATGAGTTTACATAGAAAGTTAATATCCGTTTCAAAAAACACGATCTGAAGACAATTAATAGAACAAAAATTCTATCTATCTATCTATCTGTCTATCTATCTATCTATCTATCTTACTCATATATATTCATATAAACTTACTTAATTAGGCACTGTGGCCTCACACCTCTGGGACCAGGCATCACATCATCACTGCAGCTCCATGTGTGTGGAGTTTGCATGTGTCATCGTGGGGTTTCCTCCGGGTAGTTCAGTTTCCCCCCACAGTCCAAAATCATGCTAAGGTGAACGGCAGGTTTCGAATTGCCTGTGTGTGTGACTGGTGTGAGTGTGCCCTGCAATGGGTTGGCACTTCATTCTGGCTTGTTCCCCGCCTTGTGCCTATAATTTACAGATAGGCTCTGGACACCCACAATCTTTGTATAGATTAATTTGTCTTCTGAAAAGCAATACAGACCAGCTGAGCTGTTCAAAAGCCAATTTCAATAAAAGTTTTATATGCAAATTATATGATTCATTGAAGTGATATCAGTTTACATATATTTCTTGACTTTTATATAGTGTATTTGCTACTTTTGTGTATTTAATATTACATTAACGTTTAGATCAGATAAGTCTGAAGGCATATCATCTATGCATCCTAACAATATTTTACCCATTGAATGTACTCTGACATACATACTCTAATTCTCTCTCTCTTTCTCTCACTCTCTCTCTCTCGCTGTCTCACACACACACACATACACACAGAACAGTATTCATATCTGTGTAGGGATCCTCCATTGGTTCCTATGGGCATAACTCTAATCCCAACAATGACATTCTTAACACTTACCCACCCTTAACCTTAACCATAAGTAACCAAACAATAAACATGACTTTCACAATTGTTAGTTTTTTGATTGCAGTGACAGATTTTAGAAAATTGAGTTTCGTCTTGTGGGGACTAAAAAAATGGTCCCCACAATGTCAAAATAGAAGGTTTTTATCACATTGTGGGACATTTTGTCTCTCCTCCCCCCCCCCCCCACACACACACACAGCAGGATAAATCAATCAAAATGATATGACGATAGAGTATTCATCTTGAACTGACTTCTATTTTGAAATAACAAATAACTGTGAACAGCCAAGTGGCAAGTTATAGTCTTTTCCAGATAAGATATTCCAGGAAATGGATATTTCCTGATCGCTTGCTGAATTATTTGATCGTCATCCATCATTATAGAAACACAATGTCACTCTTCATAATGACAGTGTTATCAGCCAGACAAGTTGAACCTCTTGTCCTGACATATTCTAAACCAACAGTACATTTCTTTTCACATTTGTTGTCGTTTTCTACAAGAATCCAATATCTTCTGCACACAATGTCCTTACCTGTCAATCAAAGCCAATTAAATAGTCTTCTTTTAAATCAAAGACACAAATGCCTCATCCAGCAATACCAAAGAATTCGCTATTATTCTGGAGGCTTTCAAACTACAGCAGGTACCAGCAGATGTAATATCCAGGAAAACATGGAATGAAATACTCCCATTTTGTTCAAACATATAATTATCATAATCAAACACCTCCAGCATGGTAACACAAGCTTCACAACATCTACAGCTACATTCGCTTTAGGCAGTTATGGTCAGAGGCTGATGAATAGTAAGTAATTTAGTTTATTCTACTCATTGACATTTGTATACAGCCACAATTAATATACAATTTCAAGTCACCAGTGTTCAATAACTAGTCCTACATTATTGACTAAAACATTTCTAATAATACATTCTCCTAAATGAAATCTTAGAAACTTTATTTTCAGTATTATTATAGACGTCATTGGGATCTAGAAATAATTTAGAAATGTCACTTAGTACTTCATAGACTCATCACCCAAAAAATGAATTAATTAAAAGATTGATTGATTAATTAATTAACAAAAGATTCCTTTTCTTAACGACCTTTTCAAGGGTGATATATAATCTCCATTTCCATTTATACATTTTTAGTTAAAGATATGTATGAATATGTGAGCAGTTTTTTTTTTGTTACAGAAAAGTTCAGTTAACACCCGAAGGCTGAAGAATCTTTCCATCATTTAGTTGAAAACAAATAAGAGAACACAATAATCAATACATGCCACAAAAAATAAGCAAATATTACATGAAAGCTAATGAAGACATGTTTTTCTTGGCTATTTTAAGAATCACTAATAAGTAATTCAAGACAGACTGAATTAAAATTTTGCTGCAATTGGAGAATTTAAACTCCTGTATTGAGCTTTTGCTGTATAATAATAGTAAACAGTAACAAAATGACACTGTCGCCTGACATCGTCAGGTCATGAGGACCCATCTCCACTTGGGGCATGTGCAGTTCGTATGTTCTGTACTGGGCATTTCAGTTTCCTTCAAGACATGCAGCTTGATTAAATGGCATCTCTGAATTGCTGATAGTGTGCGTATGTACGTTCCCTGGATGGACTGGCATCCTGCCCAGGGTGTGCCCTTGCTTTGTGTGCTGTGTGGCCTGGGATAGACTCCAGGGCCCCCCATGACCCTGCTCAGGAAAACGGCTGGGGGGGTGAAAGCATGGATAATAATAGTAGGGATACTGACTGTTTTCAGCAAATAACATGAATTCGTTTGTCATAATAAAAAATAAGAAATAGATGCAAAAAATGCCAAGTAACAATTTTAGCTATGGCTGTAATGCAGTACAGTGGAGAATTTTATATAGGTGGAAATCTCACTGTATGAGTTGAACTTAAGTACCTTTTTCAAGGCCGCTGCAGAGTGGCCTTATCCAGAGACCTTCAGGTCACAAATTTGTGTCATTAGCTATAGTGCAGCCTGATACCCTGTTTAAAATCTACAGCCTGCAAAGATGCCAGATATGGCTGCTCACACCTCTGAATCGTTACTGAATTTAAGTGCAATAACTATGAATAAGGTTTCTTATTGAATCATTTTCATTATTATAACAGCCCTGAAATAGGCAGCCTTTGTATATTTATCTGATTTATTTTGATGGTAATTTTTGTTGTTTGTTTTTATTTTTGTGGGCAGAGGAGTTCTTACTGCAATAAACCAAATAATTCATCATTGTTAAAAACAACTTCACTATGAGTTTTTTTTTTTTTGGCTGATTTCGTTGCTTTGCTTATTTTTTCTTTCATCTGAAATGCTCATTAATTTCCCTTAATTTTCCTAATTATTTTTGTCTTTTTTGTCTTTTCTGTATTTGTAGCAGTTGATTGTTGAAATGAGCAGACAAAACACAGACAAAACAAAAAATGATTAATTGATCATTCATTTTCTAATCATTACAGCAACAAAGTAAATGAATATATTTTATCATGATGGCCTGGTAAAATGAAATGTATACTGTACAACTCTTATGTCTTACGTATTCAGGTCAGTTAGATGTTAAATGTCTAATACAATAAAAATCTACAATAAAATAAGTTTTCTTAATGGTCTGGTTCTTGATAGAAGCTAATATTAGGTGATCAAATTATTACAGCATGCGTAATTCATAATACTATTAAGTTGATTGGCTTGAGTACTATTTTTTTTTTTTGGAATTATTATACATTATCTTGTCATAACCAGAAAAAAAAATGCCCTTGCTCTAAGTTAATGACAGAATTGTTTTAATGGTTTGAAGTCATAATTATTATTATGATGTTTTATTTATCTACTTAGGCAATACTTTTGTCTGAAGCAGATTATAGTTATTAATTATTCAGAGGGATATTTTACAGGCGATGTACTTGTTCATGGAGGATAAGGCAGTTGGCCTTTTCCACTGAAAACCACTTATGCCTCCCAAGTTTGGTGCACTAGTCCTTCTTAGGGTCCTTTATCGCATAAAGGTTGTGTATAAGTCAGAAAAGGCACAAACTGGCATTTCACATATGTAGTACTTTGTGTTTCAGTGGATCATTTACTTTTACTCATCACAAATAATGTTTGGATTAGACCTCGGGCTAAAGAATATGTGTCTGAGGGGAAAAAATATATTTTAAAGTTGCCAAATAGTCATCTAGCATGTTATTCAGTTTGTCCAATGGTCACAAAAGTCTTATTTTGGATGAGATGCCCTTTATGACATTAAAGCACTTAAGAAGCAAGCATTTCTGCTTCATGTAATTGGCTTGTATCTTGTTCAGTTAATTGTCACCTACTGTATTTCATTCAGATAGACTGAACTAGATTCCAGACAATGGAACAGGCAGACAATGAAACAGGCAGACAATGACCAGGCAGACCAAAAGCAGCTTCAGCTGTAGCAGGTTTGGGCAGGATAAACATCCTGATTACTCTTGTCCATTATGGCTGCTGAATTTTTAAAAGCTATGCATGTATTTCCATAAACTCATATCTAGTGTAGGGCCACATTGCGCCTGCAGCCTGTCCCATATGACACCGCGTTAGGATTGGTTGGATGGACTGCTAGTCCATATATCCACACGGGCACAAATAAGGTATTACAGGAACTATAAACAGGATGTTTATGCACTCTGGGCGCATATTCGTGTTACACAGGGAGGACATACAAACTCCACACATCTGGTTTTTGGTTGTGAAGCCATCAGTCTACACAGGCATGCCCAGATTTCCCTCCCACCAGCCTTTTCCTCCAGATCTGATGGGGGAATACCAAAGCGTTCTCTGGCCAGCCGAGAGACATAATCTCTCCAGAGTGTCCCGAGTCTGCCCCGGGGCCTCCCCCCTGGTTGAACATGGCCGAAACACCTCCCTAGGAAGATAACCAGGAGGCAGCCTACGGAGATGGTCAAACCAACTCAACTGACCCCTTTCAATGCGGAGAAGTACCAACTCTACTTTGAGTACCTTCCAAATGTCCGAGCTCCTCAACCCATCTCCCCGGCTTAGCACAGACACCCCACAGAGGAAACTCATTTTTGCCACTTGTATTCTGTGATCTCATTCTTTCAGTCACTATCCAACTCATGACCATAGGTGAAGGTAGGAATGTAGATTGACTAGTAAATTGAAAGCTTCACCTTCCTACTCAGCTCTCTGTTCACCATCACTGCCAACACTGCATCGATCCGCCTGTCCATCTTTCGCTCCTCTCTTTCCACCCTTGTGAACGAGACCCCGAAACACTTAAACTCCTTCGCTTGACACACTAACTCACCGCCCACCATGCCAGGGCAGTCCACCTTTTTCCAGTCAAGAACGATGAATCCAGATTTGGAGCTGCTGATCCTTAAACCAGCCGTCTCACATTGCCAGCTGCCCCAGTGCATGCTGGGAGTCACTGCTTGATGAAGCTAACAGGACCACATCATCTACAGAAAGCAAAGATGTGATGCTGAGGCCACTGAACTGGACCCCCCTCCGCCCCGTGGATGCGCCTTGAAATTCCTTCCATACTGTGCCATGTAATTAATTTATTCCAATTAATTTTAAATTACAATTAGACTTAATTATAATAAATAATGTAAGTGGACATTTCTGATATACGATAGATTAGGTATGTGCTATTCCAAAGATTTGATAATTTATAGAAAGGGGAGGAAAAATCATATAAAGGTCTCATGACAATAATCACCTTCCAAATTAAATTTCTCTCCCTATTTGCACCACGCTAAAGCAAATTTATTGGATACAGATATGGGCATCTTAATTACAACCATGATACTCCGCCAGTGAATTAGGGGAAATGCATTTGCAGCAGGTTCATTTTGCTTTTGAAAGGAAAATGTCATCTTATAAAAGGGCCATGAGGTTTTTTTTTTCCTTTGTCTCATGACATTTTCATAATATCGCTGTTTCACATCTCTGTATTTACAATCTGCAGAGGGTAGATTAGAAGTGTTGTAACTGTGAAATGTAGATAAAATATCATGACCAGCCTCCTGTGACACTGAGTGAGGGATTTTTTGTGTTTCACGCATGCCGCCTTTGCTGGAATCCTGTTGCGAACTCCCATATATTCACTCATATCATTTACTGCTAGAAGATATATATCATCACCATAGATAATAGTACCTGGATTAATGGTAGGCAGCAGGACAGAAGGATATGTCCCAGTAATGATGCTGTATAAAACTGTTATCGTTGATATTTACGAATATCATTTCTGCATTCCAATATTTGTTTGCTGTAAATCTTATATTTTAATTTCCATTATGCTTTATTTATTCTTCAGGACTATAATCTCTCTATAATCTATTCCACACACATCCGCACAGAAACACTCACTGACTTTATTTGGCCTTTCCTTTTAAAGAAATGAATATGGGAAAAAAAAGCCTCCTCAAGGTTAGGAAGCGCAAACACACAGCAGCAGATATGTGCTGCATCATATCAGCACATCTATGCCGATGTGCAGCTTGTAGATGTACACAGCTGCTGTCCCCTCACCTCCTTCATTAAGCTCTTGCCATTTCATTATGCACAGAAATTGACCTTCCAGGTCTCCTTCAACATATATCACTGGGGATGACATATCAGGCGTGATAAGATAATTACAGATAATTCCTTTTTAATGAATGGAAATATTACAATTACAAGTTCTTAGTACTAGATTATGAAATATACATTAAAAAAATATTTTTAATACACATAAAGCATCTTCAAGTTAATTGTTGGGTTATTTTGCTGTAATGTTATGCTGTAATGGTCTAATGGTATTCCATTTTATTTAGCTTCCATTTTATAAATTTAATTAATTTATGAATTAATTAATGTCTCTGTTTCTATAAACATAATCAAGTAATTGTAGACAGCTTATTTTCTTCTTTATTAGTATTATCTATGCGTGTGTCAGCATGAATGATCTCAGTCTCCGGTGACAATTTGCACTGCTTTTAGCATCAGCTAAAGCACGGCCATTAATATTATCCTTCAAAGAGGCAGGGTGGTCTCACCTGCTTACAATGATAATAAGTCATTCCTAACCTCCGAATATCAAAGAACACAGAATATAGGAAGGCAGTTTTCATACAGTATGTCTGTATTCAATATCAAAGGCTGCTATAGCAGATTTACCCTTAAAAGAATGTTAAACATAAAAAAACATAAATAGTTTCTTACATATGTTACTCCCAGTGATAAAGTTAAGAAGCACTCATCAGCGGGCAAAAAATATTCATTTACAGAAATATTGATTTTTTTGTGTGTGTTATGGATTATACCATGATACTGCAGCCTTTGGTTTTCAGCAGAAATGACTGAGTTTATATAAGGCTAAGAGTTTGAAAAAGAAGTGAAATCATTAGTCAATAGTTAAAAAAAACATGCTATCTACAGAACACTCCTTGAAATGGTTTTAAGCTGCGAATGTATTTTTCCCCTATATTATATTTCAGACTTTCATATTTCAGTGGTATTGGTAGCATGTCAGTAGATTAGTGGATTGCTTGGTTATTCAGAGCTTGACTCAGGCCTTTTTCTCTGTGGAAAATGTGCAGCAAATCCCTCTTTGTTTTTATAAAACCAGCCATATGCTTTCTGAAAAGCCTCTCCATGTCATACCAAGCCATCATCACAGTCTCATTCCCACCAAGGTCCCAATGCTACCTATCTGCTTTTTACAAAGAGATGCAAAACAGCGCTTTCTCCTTTCATTTAATCTGACCTGTCTGACTTCTCCTTGTAACTGGACAAACCTAAATAATTAATATTACTCTTCCTGCTTTTCTTGAACAGGCAGTTGTTGTGAATTCATGCAGGTCCAAAGAGCCGGGAAGACCAGTGAAGCATCTTTGCTTTGAAATTTCTGAAAGATTCATTGCTCAATAGCAGGAAGTATCATTGAAACATTTGAAAAAGACGTCTGTGCCACAGCATTAGAAGGCAGCATGGAGAGTAGCCATTAAAGTTACTGCTTCACTTTACAGTCCTTGGGTTTTCTCAGCAGATACTAAGTGCAGTGAGATGCCCATTTCCTGCCTGGTGTGGCAAGTTCACAGAAACACTTTGAGCAAACCATCTGAAAACGCTGTCTGTTGATATATCACTTCACCCCTGGCTTCAGAGACAGTGTTCAAACCAGGAACCTGCAGGCATTAGGTGAGAACTAACTAAGATGCAAACTAACTATGGCGAGAACTAAGGTGAAAACTGACTAAGATGAGAACTAATTAAGGGGAGAACTTTCATGCAATGTCATGCAAATCTTTGTGTTCTGGTTTCTTTTAGCACTGAATCAGCTGCTGATAAATTATTTACTGGCTTATTATCATGCGTCCTGTTAAAATCTTTTACATAATATAAAATTTTGTGATTGAAGTGAAACTAGTCATATGCATCATACATACACAAAGCAGTTATTGTTGCTTTCCTTACTCATTTCTACTGAACACCATAGGATCTTTCATTCATTGTATGTTTCAACAAACAGGTTCAGGAGACAGTGGGGTGATGATGAACTGGTGAAACTGGGTTTGGTGCTGTGGGAAGTGTCAGCATGGTATTCCCCGGACGGCCCTGTTACTTGATCCGGCTGTCTAATACGTACTCATCCCGCACTCAACCAGCTTGTACGATTTCTTGAATGACCAGATAGATCAACTAGATGTGTTTTTACCTGAATGCTGAGAGTCTTTCTTGTTATTTGTAGGTCTGTGATGACTGCCCCACCAGCAACACTGCCATCAAACCACTGCACACTGTCCTCACCCAATCCATTGTGATTCATTTACATAATTTTTTTCAGTTATGTTTAATTTGCAGTATTTCATTAATTACAACTTTACTCCATTTGTTTGTTAAAATTTACTTAACGGACCAGTGCTAAAACCATATACATATTCCCCAGCGGCTGGGGAATTCAATAAGGCAATGGTCAATATTAAAGGTAATTAACAGTGGTGAATATGTTGCACATGGGTGCGGTGCACCATTTTGCCCGATTACTGTACTTATCATACAGAATAAATGCATTTTATTTGTCATGTGATTATCAAACTGTCAGAGAAAAGTAGGTTTATACAGGATTTTGACAGTCAAGCATAGTACAAAATGTTAAATGGTAATCTTGGCATTTATAGAGACAGATTATTATATTCAAGTCCATTTTAAATTAAGTACATATGGTCCAAAATTCACATCAGAATATCACTACCTATTTATTGCAAATCAATGTTTATCTTCCTTCTCTCTAAATAATGGGAAAATGCAAGTCAGAACAAATAAATGCAACAAATAAAATTTAACATAAGATTAAATTAATATAAGATTAATTTAATACAGATCAAACAACAGTTCAAACAGAATCGTGGGCATCATCGTTGTCATCATCATCGTCATGCTGCCTTTCCCGATGCAGGTCGCAATGGCAGTTTGTCAGTTACTGTAAGTGCGACCAAGTCTGCTTTTCCATAGCCACAGACTCAGGCTTGTTCTGGTGGATCCCTATTTGTACTCAGTGGACTGTTTCCATTGTGTCATATGTCTTTCAGGGGGCCTCCCACCAGTGGGACATGCCTAGGACAGCTAACATGGGAGCCATCCAGGTAGCACCTGTATACAATCAGAAGAAAAAGTATGTGAACCTTTTGGAACTACCTGGTTTTGTGCCTTAATTCGTCATAATGTGTAATATGATATTCATATGAGTTATATAATGAAAAAAGACAGTTTGTCTGAACTAATAACACACAGATCATCGTATCATTTTTGTACATATTGAATGCATCATTCGAGCATTCCGAGTGTAGGTTGGAAAATGCAAGTGAACCTGTGAATTTAATATCTGGTTGAACCTCCTTTGGTAGCAATAACCTCAGACAAGCACTTCCATTACCTGTGAATCAGGTTGAGTTTTGTATCATTCTTCCTTAAAAACTGCTTCAGCTCAGCCATATTCTTAGGATGTCTGGTGTAAATGGCTCCCTTGACATCATTCCACAGCATCCTGTTTGGGTTAAGATTTGGGCTCTGTCACTCCAACAGGCAGATTTTCTCTTTTGAAGCCACTCTGTAGTAGATTTACATTGATGTTTGGGGTCAATGTTCTGCTGCATCACCCAATATCCACTAAGGATAATGGGTAACCACCCTGAAATTATCCTGCAGGATATCTTGATAATCTTTATTATTAATTTTCCCCTTGATGATGGCAGGCTATCCCGACCCTGAGGCAGCAAAGTAGCCCAAAATCATGATGCTCCCTCTATTGCATGATGCTTTCATCCTTATATTCGATGCATGCTCTCCTCAACCTTAGTTTCATCAATCCACAGATCATTGTCCCAGTATCAGTATGGAGTGTGAAGCTGGTCTATGGCAAACTCCAGCAATACCTTTTTGGAGAGCCATGGCAATCTGACATTTTCATTGTCAGCACCTGTTCTGTCTCTGTCTTTCGGGTCCCTTCCCTGTTTGGCCAGTAGGTGGCGCTGGCCATTCTGTCTTTCCTGGTCCCTTAATTGTATTATTAGTTTCATCTGTTGCCTGTTTTCCCTACCCATGTTAATTAGTCTCACCTGCCCTGTGTTCATCTTGCTGGTCTTAGTATTTAAGTTCTTGCCTCTGTTCATTTCTCTGTTGGTTCGTTGAATGTTACTTGATCATGTTTTGTCCAGCTTGATGTAGTTTGCCTGCCTGTCTGCCTTATCCCAGCTGTTTTTTATCCTAGTCTATTTGTTATTTGGTTACTGTTATTCCCCTTTTGTTTTTGACCCCTCGTGACGTGCTTTTGTGTTAGTAGTGTCCCTAGTGTTTTTCCCTTTTTAATAAACCCCAGTGTTCCCTGAGCTCCAAGTGAGTCGTCCACATTTCTGTTCCTACCTGCATCATGCCCAGGTCAAGCTCCGCCTCCCCGCAACCATGACAGTCATGGTTCTACCATGGTCATCATGCCTGTTCAGTGCTTTGCATATGGCAGACTCATGAACAGAGATGTTAACCACTTTCAATGGTTCCTTTAAGCCTTTAGCCGTTACTCTGTGGTTCTTTTTAACATCACCGAGCATTCTGCATTGTGTCCGTCATCTTAGCTTGCTGTCCACTTTAGGGAGAGTAGCCATAGTTAATGTTAGAGTTAAAGTGGGATTTGACAGGGGTGGGGACTCTATGCTACTGTGCAGCAGAAAAAAATGATGTGTCTAACTCCCATATTGACAAATTGCTATGTCCATACCACTACATTTTTGTTTAAAAACTGAGTCTTCATTCAAAAACTATTAGCCTACATCAGGCATGTGTGCATCGACATAGTGATCAAGGATTTTGTTTCTTTGTATCACACTATGGAGCTGCATTTAGGTTAGCAACCGGGAAAGTTCCTTTGAAAGCAACTCTTCTATATCTGCCATGTTGGAATATTATTCACTTCTGTGTACAGTGACCAGGTGACCAATCAGACAATGAGAGAGTATAACTAGTGGGACCAAATCAGGGATGTGCCACGTGATGAGTAGGGACCAATTTGGGTGCTTTTAGAGTATGCATTTTCAAAAGTCTTAGTTTTCATTCATCCACACTGCAAGTCTAAAATGGAGTTTTCAGAAGTATACAACTGAGAGCGTTTATAGAAGTCTTTGTTTTTGGGGGCTGAAAACTCCAGGGTAGTGTGAACAAAAAGAGAAAATGGAGACTAATGTTTGTTTTTTAAAATTAAAACCTAGCAGTACGAATATACTGTAGCCTCATACAAGCAGTGGGGCCAGTAGTGAAGCTTGTCACACCCATTGTGACAGTCAGCGCAGACAGACCTGGGGAGTAGGGCCCTTGTAGCGGATTCCTGACTGTCATCGTCTCCGGTGGTGCCCCTTACTGCCATGCTAGCTCCACTTCTAAGTGGGACCTATCTAGCCAAAGTGCTTCTCAAAGTGTCATAGATACTGTACCAGTAGAAAGCCAAGTTGCACATAAAGCAACTTGTGTGTTTGGTGATATTTGTTGAGCTCTGTTGAAAATTTGCACTTGAAATTACCTACCACTTCAGACAAAAAGAGTTAATTTTATGCTCACTCCCTTTCTGTACAGTAGCCAGCTAGTACCCTTAATCTGCATGCATGAATCCACTGAAGGGAAGGGATGATGACAGGAAAAGGATGTGTGTTGAGTATGGCGGCAGGGTTTGTTGGCTATTACTTTCTGATTTGTTGAGCATCTCGATGGTACCAGCTGGAAAGAACGCCAGGCTGCAGCACATTAAAGATGAACTCGCTTGACATTATGACGCATGAAATTGCCAAACAGATTTATTTATGTATTAAGCAAAGGTGTCAGAATGCTGTTCTGGACCTTTCCAGCCCACTTTAACCACTGACTGTAACCCACACCTGTAACCTGCTGTACATAATTTCTTTGACTGGACTCCAGGTCCAACTCCTGACTCCATTTAACTTTTGCTGAAGTCATTACCCCAGGGATTGACATACTTTTCCCAACCTGCAATTATGAATATTTCAATTATGAGTTCAATACATACAAGAACAATACAATAATTTGTATATTATCACATAAAACAGATGAGATGCCCAAAACAACTCAGCTGGCTCCTTTCAATCTGAAAGAGCAGCAGCCCTAGTTTGAGGTCCTTACAGACTCCAACCCCTGGATTTGTCACACAAAGTTAACAACTTGACCGCTTGCCTTCCAATCTTGTTCTTTTAGTCATTACCTACAATTCATGACCATGGGCAGATTGACTGGTAAACTCCACTTTCCCACCAAAGACCTCCTCAGTGCCTACAAACCTCAGTCACCAAATGGAACCACCTGTAAATCTTGCACTCCCTCTTACCATCACCCATGAAGACCACGATGTCACAAAGTATTTCACTAAGGGAACACTCTCCCCCTTCATCTGAAAGCAGCAATCGACTCCCTGAGAGAGTACCATGACTTCAGATTTGAAGGCAGTAATTCTGACACTCAGCATCAAATCACTCAATTACATGCTGGTCGGATGAGGCTAAAAGTGCAACACCATCTAAAAATAGCAGGGATACCATTTTAGCTCCCCCCCATATCAGGCGTCATTCCAACTTGTGACTTGAAAATCAGAAATGGGAATGGAGATAAGATACACCCCTGTGGGAGGCTAACATCCACTCTTAACAGTTTTGATTCTGCGCTAAGGATGCTGACACAACTCTTACTGCATGGATATAGAGACCGTACACTGTGCATAAGCAGCCTGGTGCCCACATTCCTGCAGCACCTCCCACAATATGTGCCTGAGGTCATATGCCAAGTGCACAAAGCACATATAGACTATATTAACATGCTCCCATACTGCTGAATGTGATCACCTATTCAGTAAATGGAGCACATCCTTGGTCCCCTTTTTGACCTGTGCCCTAAGATGCTGTGGCAACATGGACGCTTGTGAAAATGGTGCTTGTTAAGGAAAACCCATTTGTCTAATAACAACTCAGCACTTGGATTTGGATCTAGGAGGCTGTTCTTTCCAAAAATGTCCGTCCAGGTGTCTCCATCATTCGACTCATGTGCGTGAAAGTCTCCCAGTAGAGCCACACAGTGCATAGAATGTCCCTTCTGAGACCCTTACTCGCTTTCTGCAAAACAGCAGGGTACTCTGCACCACTCTTCAGTGCAAGCACACAGATAGCACCATTTTCCTCTTTGCAACTCATAACTGCATGTGATGTAGGACAGAGTTCCTGTCAAGAATGCAGAACAAAAAAAGGGTTAAAGGGCCGTTGAAGGTTATTGCTGTCGGCTCCTTCTAACTATATCACATCTGAGTGGGCAACAGTGGCTCTACACTGCATGTCCAACACAAGCACACCAATAAAAACCGTAAGATCGTCATCGCAGCAAAGCACATCTGTAAACGCTCTGAAGTCTTCTTTGCTGTCAGAGTTTTCACTCTTTTCGTGTCGCCTAAATGCCATCTCCTGTTGACCCAAGAATTAAACAGCATCAATCAACGTTTTTCCGAATCCTTAATCCACAACGATCCATTCAACTACTAAATAGAAGGTTATGAGAAATGCAGTCAAGTCTAACAGCTTAGTGAGGCAGAAAATGTTCTGCTGCACTGAACTTCCATTTATCATCCTACGGATGGTGCTGTTTTGCACAATACTTCGTCGGACATTTTTTGAACAGCTGCATTTATTTGCTTTCATATGGAAATGCTCATTGTTTGATACATTGGCATTAAATTATATTTCCTGATATGAATATTACTGTTGCTATTCTTTTTTCCTTTTCTTTTTTTGGGTGAAGCTGTGCTTCACCTGTTGTTTTAACTAAACCACCACTGCTGGAAAAGCTGCTTCTTCCTCGAATGGCCACTTTCTCAGTCTGCATAACAAACTGGTAACCTAATAAGCAGATAAAGCACAGTATGTTTGCTTAATTTGTTGTTTTTAGTGAGGGCTCTTGTTAAGAAGATTTAAAGGAAGAAATTAGCATATATTCCAGGTATTATCCATAACCCAGTACTAACCCTACTTGTTGCTCTAACCCCACAACCAAACAGTACCACCCACTCAAATGAGATTTTCAGAATAAACAACGTAGCACTATTATATAACTGGTAATGACTTTTATTATATTAAACATTGTGCATTGTGTGTAAGTTTAAATTTGGTAACGCTTTACATTAACTGTACCTTCATAATGCTTTCATGTTGCATTCATAAAACGTTCAGTGCACCTTCATAATGTATTAAGTATTCATAAAACATTCAAAAGCATCATGTATGCATACCTTAACATCCTAACATCCCTTAGCAACTGTAATATACATGAATAGCAAACATTATATAATAACAAACATTATAATTCTGTAATGTAAATGAAATTACAAATTTTAGATATTAGAATGTTAGCGTGTACTTGCATGCTGCTTATGAATGTTCTATGAATGCATTATGAATGCATTTTGAAGGTGCACTGAAAGGTCTATGAATGCATCATGAAGGTGCATTTAATGTAATATATTACCAAATATTCAATTAAATACATTTATTATTTTTATTACAAAGTTGGAGAATATATGAGGCAGTTAAATGGCCATTATGACATACTTTGCCAAGATCCTACCATCCTGAAGAAATGTGAAAAACAGATTAATTGCTCAGCTTAGTTTGGCACAGGTTGGCACAAAATGTTGGACTGGATTACTAAACCCCCTTGCAGGGAATATGTGATCCCACTCCTATATGGCAGAAAACATGGCATCGCTATTCGGAAGATAGTGCTTAAGTCAGCACCTGAGCTAAAGCAGATGTGCAAATGTTCACATCAGAGAATCACACAAGCCAGGTACTGAAAGCTTGGGCAAAACAAACGCAAAAGTCATACATTGGCAGGGAATGGAGAGTCGAATGCTGTCAGTTCAGTAACCTCTTACAAGAAGGGAGTTGTCATCACTCTCTGACTGTGTGCCTCTTTGTGATGCACTGACATTAACAGTAAGGCATAAGCATTTTGGATGCACTGGAAGCGCACAGAGGTGACCTACGCGCTGAGGAAGCCAGCTGGGAGAGCTGAAAGAAAAAAACGACAAAAAAACAAAGACTTGTCTTGATTGAAAGCGAGGTCACCTCCTTTGAGGGATTTATTCAAGGGCCTCCAAAACAACTGCCAGGTCCCAGACTTTTAAGGTAAAGGTTGCTGTGGATGAAATCACTCTGCCCTTCAGAAATCAGTCAATTATGATGCACTGCTGTGGAAGCATTGCAGACCGTGAGGGTCAAAGGAGAGCATTTCCTTTCCAGAAACAACTATTAAAAATTGCATTACGATGCAGATATGGCCATGCTCTTAAAAGCCAGGTTTCTGGAACTCTGTACAATATGAATTATTTCCAACTGAATCTTGTGTTGTTTGAGGTAAGAGAAACACAGCTGCTTAACAGTGAACAGTAACAGGTTATGTGCAGTAGGGACCTCTCCTACAGTTAATTCTTGTATCCTGGGGGCAGTTTGGTGGCACAGTGGTTAGCACTGTTGCCTCACACTTCTGGGATTTCAAGTCTCTGCCAAGGATCCATGTGTGTGGAGTTTGCATGTCCGTGTCATCATGGGGTTTCCTCCAGTTTCCCCCCACAGTTCAAAACATGCTGAGGCTGACTGGAGTTGATAAATTACCTGTAGGTGTGCCTGTGTGAGTGACTGGTGTATGAATGTGCCCTGCGATGGGTTGGCGCCTTATCCTGGGTTATTCCCTGCTTTGCACCCATAGCCTCCAGGATAGAGTCTGGACTTCCCGTATAAATGGATGGATGAATGGATGGATGGATGGATGGGTTTAACCCTAAACCCAGTGGATTACTCAAGGCACCAAGAACAAACAACTACACAAGGACAGTGTACAGTATACAGGGACAGTCAAGGTGAACAGAAAAAGTCTTAATCTTATATTGCAGATGAAGACAGGCCCGACTTCACATAAAGCATTACTTGTTTGTCCATTCAGTGGCTTTGATGTACAAATTTGACCCAGGAGACAAATAATCCATTAGCATTCATTTTGTAAAATCTGTAACAATTACACATGCAAAATTATCACAATTATTGTAAATAAAATGTACCAGAAACATACTGTAGTTTAAACAGCAAAAAATCAGACTATCCCAAGCAAGGTACATACAGTGCTCCTGTAATAGCACACGCACAATCACAACTGTAAGGAGCAATTTACGAAATGTTAAATAATATTAAAATATTGATAAGATTTAAGCTAGAAATGATCTAACACTGTGCATGTTACATGACTAATGAATTGTATTTCTTTAGTGAAAAGCCTGACAGACTACTGAACAAACCAGGAATTTCTTACATATCTGTCTCTTCCTTGCCTTCAGTGAGAATGTTGTGTGACTGTTCTCTCTTTAGAACATTCACTCTCTCTCTTTTCGAAGCATGTGGTATATAAAAACATCACTAATTGTGTCAAAGCTGATATAGTAAAGAAATTTGACACCTTTCGTATTTAAATCTAATAAATCATTCACGTTGGTATAATGGCCTCTTTAAATATAGGAATATAATCCAGACCTGTCAAGCTAAACTGAGTAAGTCATTTAACTATTTAAGCCCAAGCTTACAGGTGTGCTAAGGTTTCAACATAAAACTCATAGATGAAAAAAGTTAAACCTAAACATCATTTTTTTGTGTGATGTCACTGCACTGGATGTAAATCATGTCTTTATGTTTATTGGGTAGCCCAATGAACTTGCATCAAAACACATCTGATCGGCACACTATGGGCATGTCACTCTACAGTAACCACTTGTCTTTAGACTCTGGGAGGATAACCTTGTAAACCGTGTATTACTGTGAGTAAAGCACAAGAGCTCCCCAGGTGAAATATTGCAGTGAGTTGGAACCAGGTTCAAACATCCAATCCTGGAGGCAGATTATTCAATCCTACCTGGCTCTGTTCTTCTGTTATCAGATGCTATATATACTGTACAGCAGATAAAATAAGTATTGAACACGTCACCATTTTTCTCAGTAAATATATATCTAAAGGAGCTACTGACATGAAGTTTTCACCAGATGCCGGGAACAACCCATGCAACCTACACATGCAAAGAAATCAAACCTTAGATGTGCAAAAATTAAGTTATGTGTAATAGAATGGAATGACACAAGAAAAAAGAATTGAACACACTTACTTAAATTTATTTAATACTTTGTACAAAAGCCTTTGTTGGTAATAAAAGCTTCAAGATGCCTCCTGTATGGAGAAACTAGCTGCATGCATTGCTCAGGTGTGATTTTGGCCCATTCTTCCACACAAACCTTGAATCTTGAAGGTTCCGTGGGCATCTCTTATGAACTCTAATCTTTAGTGCTTTCCATAGATTTCCTATTGGATTCAAGTCAGGTGATTTTACTGGCTGGGCCATTCTAGCAGCTTAATTTTCTTCCTCTGAAACCAAGTGAGAGTTTCCTTGGCTGTGTGTTTGGGATCATTGTCTCAAATGTCCACCCTCGTTTCATCTCCATCATCCTGGTAGATGGCAGCAGATTTTTATCAAGAATGTTTCAGTACAGTTGTCCATTCATCCTTCCTTCAATTACATGAAGTTTGCCAGTGCCGTATGCTGAAAAACAGCCCCACACCATGATGTTCCCACCTCCAAACTTCACTGTTGGTATGGTGTTTTTCGGGTGATGTGCTGTGCCATTTGACCTCCAAACATGGTGAGTTCAATTTTGGCCTCATCTGACCAGACTATATTCTCCCAGTATTTCACAGGCATGTCTAAATGTTGTGCAGCAAACGTTAACCTAGCTTCAACATGTTTTTTCTTCAGCAATGGAGTCTCGCGTGGTGATCATGCATGCAGGCCATGGCTGTTGAGTGTGTTACTTGTTGTTTTCTTTGAAACAATTGTTCCTGCTAATTCCAGGTCTTTCTGAAGCTCTCCACAAGTGGTCCTTGGCTCTTGGACCACTCTTCTGATAATTCTTTTGAGTCCTCTGTCAGAAATCTTGTGAGGAGCACCTGGCTGTGGCCAGTTGATGGTGAAATGATGTTGTTTCCACTTCCAGATTATGGCCCCAACAGTGCTCACTGCAACATTCAGAAGTTTAGAAATCCATCAGTATGTTTTGCAACAATAATGTTCAATACTTCTTCCCTGTGTCATTCCATTTTATTAAACACAAGTTAATTTACAGTATGGGCATCTAAGGTTTGATTTCTTTGCATATGTGGGTTTCATGGGTTGTTCCCGACATGTGGTGAAAATTTCATGTCAGTAACAACTTTAGAAATATATTTACTGAGAAAAATGGTGACGTGTTCAATACTTATTTTACTCACTGTATATTATTGACAGAAATAGCTTAAAATCTACCTACTGTATTTCTGAAAAATGGCTTAATACTACCAGCCTTCTCGCTAAGACAGAGTTTCACTAAACTTTCTGCATTCTCACTGATGCTATGCAGTATAATTTAATGTAGTACTCACATTAACGATACTGGAACAAAGCACTGACATTTGTCTGGGCCTCTGCACACATCCCTCCGAACTCCTACTTCATGACTTACACAATTATTATCAACAAAGAAAAAGAAAGACATGCCACTACAAATGAAGCCTTATTGCCTCGGTGATATGCCTTTACTTCAGATGAATGGTTCAGGTGAGACAGCAACCATATACTCTGTGTTTAGCACTGTGCTCTTTGGTCAGGATATCAAGTAGCAGATTTGCCTGTCGCTATTATCTCCCTGACCTGACTAGTGGCATTGCATCCTTTCAGGCTCTCTCAGCTGTCTCAATGCCTTTTACTTGTGTAGATTATTTTATATATCTAGCCCAATCCAAAATACCCACACTTCATATTCCTAGTATGTAACAATACAATATACCCTACAAATCCATTCACACTGGGGTGGCTATATACCTACCCCATCTGCTGTCAGATGCTTTCTATATATATATATATATATATATATATATATATATATATATATATATATAT
>JAODKE010000037.1:23746643-23781925 GCA_026779605.1 Mormyrus hasselquistii | reverse complement strand
ACGAGCAGCACGATTGCGTGAAAATTTCCGTGCCACAAAAGCGATAGACCTGTTTAGCAACAGGCTGTGGACCACCGTGGACCAAATGACTCAAAATTTCTATCAACAAAGTAACCAGAGTGATATACTGCATTGTGTTCAGTGAGAGCGCACGTTCTTCCTGTTTATCCTGAAACCGTCACACCATAATGACGTAAGCTCGATCCGCCACGAATGCTGAAACCCTATGTGAGTGCAGGCCAGAGGGGGAGTGGGGACAATCATACTCAGGCCCGGTTCATGGCAACCATGCCTAGTGTGAGTACACCCTTAGGTGGAGCAGTCCTGTTCCTGCCTGGTTCAGGGGAACCCAGTAGTTGGATCCCTGAGGGGTCCCACTCAAGCTCCTACCACTGGAGGAGGAGTGAGGATGGCACAGTCCGGAACCTCATCGGGGACAGGAGCCACGGGCAAAGCAGGAGGCGTGGCCGGAGTAGCGGGCGTGGCCGCAGGCAAATAGGGCTGGCCGGGCAGGACGGGTGAGCAGGGCAGGACGGGCTGAACCGGTGAGCAAGGCATGACCGGCGAGCAGTGCAGGACAGGCTGGACCAGCGAGCAGGGCAGGACCGGCGAGCAGGGCAAAATCGGCTGAACTGGCGTGCAGGGCAGGACGGGCTGGACAGATGAGCGGTCAGCTGGGGGCGCCTCGGAGGGCGCGGGCAGAGTGACCACCTCGGGAGGTAGGAGGTCGGGTACCTCCGCGAGGACTTCCGGGGTCGTAGACGTAGCGGGGGAAGTAGCTTCCCAGGCTGGGACCAGAGAGCAGGCTCCCAGGAACAGGGTCGGGGCACTTTCCTGCTTCCCCCGGCACCGTTTTTCTTTCGCCACTCCCGTATTGTCACGCTCGACACCTTACTAGTGCCAGGGGGTGAGTCGGGGGACGGCTTGGTCACGGCATACCCTAGATGGGGTAACCAGACGGCCGCTCTCTCCCTCAGCAGCGTGAGGCAGGATTCCACCTCATCCAGCTGCTGATCCTCATCAGTGTGGAACCTCCGATCCAGGAGGTCCCAGCACCTTGTCACCAACCAGCGGGCTACTGGGTCCTCTTTTTCGTCGAGCAGGTTGGTCCATTGGATTATTTCCCTTTCCATGGGGAGAACCTCCCCAGTAGTACTGAGCGTGTTCGAGAGACTTGTCATTCTGTCATGTTCGAGACGGTGAGCGGGTTAAGCGGGCGGGCAGCAGCCCAAAAAGCAGGCAGGCAGCCAAGAAGGATGGGCAACGAGGGTCTTTAATGGACACAGGTAGATCACACGAGACATTACAACAATGACAAGTCTCAGGAATACGGACTGAGACACGGACTAAATACACATGACAAACTGAACTCTACAAGCAACAGGTGGAAACAATCCAGCATAAACACGAGGTAACGAGGTGGGCGTGGCACACAGGAGGATCGGACGGAGCTGGGCATGACACAAATGTATAAGAAAAATATTTTGAGGTGACTACCTGATGTTTAGCAGTTGATCTCTGGAAAGTCATGTGGTCTGAGTGACCAAACGCGCAGAAAATAAACAAAATTCGTGCTGAATTATGCAAAAATTAATAAATAAAAGTCGTTGATTAAGTATAATGTTCACTTTTAAATGTATTTTTACTCCTGGGATATTTATCATTTTAATTTACCATAGCGATGATTTGGATGGATGAATGGATGGATGGATGGATGGATGGATATATGAGCATATAAGACAGTTTAATATTGTCTGTGGAGAGAGGGGCACCATAATCAATTAAATGTAAAAGGTTTTTTTGCGGGGGGGGGGGAGTAAGCCAAATTACTGTTAAGATACAGTGTTGTTGAGTTAAATGTAGCAGCCAAAATCAATCTTTGTGATTATTATCATTTATTTATTTGTTTATTTTGTTATTACAAATCATGTTGAACATTATTGGTACTTTGGGAATAATGGGTGGTTGATCAAACTCATCAGAATTATCTGTACATATTGCGACAGCCCTCCTCTTGAATTAGTGGTGCTTCCACATGTCTGCTCAAAGCAAATTTAAATGGGGTTTGAACAAATTTACATGGCAAGTAGAACATCGCTTGCAGCAGTAATCACTTTCGCTCTGTCACTGTGAAGAGTTTTTTTAAAGTGAGAAACTGCACTTTGGGTTTTTATAGCTCTATTTATTTTGGGATGAGATGGCCAGAGCAATGACATACGTGCTCACACATACGCACACATAGGCTCGAAAAACACCAGCAGTGTGCCCCACATTACATCTGTCTTCCTGGATGTGCCAAGCAATGATTAGTTTCATAATTGGAATCAGTGCAACGCTGCAGTTTATATTACATGATTCTTATGAGGTACCATTACTAAACATGTATTATGGGTATTTATACTAATAAAAGTGGATTTTTAAAGACTGCTGAACATAGACTAGGGCTGCACGATCACGGAAAAGATTCACATATCATGAAATCAAGTTTTTGCAATTGTGATATTGTGATATTTATAAAGCAAAAAAATGACTTGAAGACTTAAAAAAAAGCCAAATAGATTGTATTATCTACCAACAGAGTCTGTCAAAAAAGTATGTGGTGTTTCCACATGTTGTGTCAAGAAAATCACTCCATCCTTTGTGGAATCCAAGACATGTCTAAGTTGAATCGCCTTTTGGTGACCAGTTCCAGTTCACTTTTTCACTCCTTACTCATATTTGTTACTCTTCTCAGAAATGCACCACACCATCTGCGAGAAGTCTGAATGGCTGATGAACAGTATGACAGATTATTTGTTCTTTACAAAGTCAAAAAGGAAACACTGGTGAAAATAAAAAGTAAAAATTAAATACGATGACAAAAAGTACTATCAGCTGTATTCACAGGATACGAAATCAATTAGATTGTTGTCATTATTCCCAATTTATTGGAATTTAAAACTTTATTACTTCAGCAATGAATAATGAAGTACTGTTGTTTATTTTTCATTTTAGAGAAATGTCTTCATAGGTAAATGCTATTTCTGTAGTGTGGCTTTACTGAAAAATGATATTTAGAATTTTTTTACACAGCTACATACACACAAAGAGACAGGTCAAGACTTGATCGTACTGTGAATCAAGTCCCTGAAATGCAAATGTGATAAGGCAAATGGTGAATCACCCTCCAGTGACTGTGAAAGATTTCTTGCCAAATGGAAGAGGAGAAATGGTTTGTATTCATGCACCTACCATTCAGGGAGCAGCCTCTGTAACTCCTAACTAATGTAGACAGTTGGCAGCCCTGTACATGAAGTCAGCATAAAAGAGACCAGCAGTGCTAGTCGAAGGGAGAGCTGCAGCAAGACAAATGAATGACCAACAGCATCATTGAACATATTAGTTTGTTTAAATGTCATGAAAGTCATAAGAGCGGGCAAAATGTTACATGTTATTTACCTCCCGCCCTAAGTGTGAATAAATGCACGACTTTCAGAAGGATGAGAGCGATCGTGATTTTTCATATTAAACGCATCTTCATGATGAAATTCAATCTAGGTTTCAGTAACCAGAGATCAGACATATGTTTCTATAGGCAAATCAAAAAAAGACAGGGAAAAAATTGAAAAGTGCAAGGGGGGAGGGGGGGTGATGGGTTGTGCAAAAACAAGAACGTATAACTCAGTGCAATGTCCAAAAAATGAAAACCAACCTGATTTATCACCCACAGCAGGAAATTACCGTATGATTTGATATGCAGCTAAACCAGCCATCGTCTATACTATCTGTTATTGATACAAAAACAGATAGAAAAAGTTTGGATTTATAAGTTTATAAAGCTGTGTTTCACAAAAAAGTATGAATTTAGAGGTAGCTTGAGACAACAGTGCCAGGTGCCAAAGAAACAGTGTCAGCTCTTTGATATGATTAAATGATTTGATGAAAATTACGCTAATAATAGATGTGGTCTGACACCATGACTATTCTCAGATTCTTGTTTGCAACGAAATACCATTATGGTTGTGGTCCGGCAATGATTTTTGCACATTTTAAAGTCAATCACTTAAATAACGGTCTACATTTCCACAAGAGGACTTTCATACATTCCCTCTATCCATAACTTCCTATGTGATACAGTATATGAATAACGCAACGAATATTGTAATTGCTTGTGATTTTAGAAAAAGCTACATTCTAACTTCAAAGGCTCCATTCAAGCTACATGGACCTGCTGACCATTTATTCTTCTGGAAAATATTAATCACAGCAGCAACTGGGAAATTATCCCAATCTGGCTCCAGCAGCAGGAATTCAGACTGACCCAATTACACAACTGGGAGCAACTTTCAAGTTACAGCTAAGGTACAGTAAAGCCAGATAGGGATCCAAGGGACGTTACTGGCAGGAAGTCAGGGGATACTTGTAATGGGCACCTGTGACTAGGATGAAAGTGATTTTTCAAAATCCCATGTTAAAGTTTGACTGTATTTAATTAGTATACTTTTGGAAATGCAGACTTCCTCCAGTGTAATAGATCATGTCAAACTCTTATGGTAATCCTACTCCACTGTATTGTGTGAAATGAAAGGTTTGGGATGCAGAGTATTACCAAGCAGGTGTGAGCTCAGTTAAAAGCTTTTATATATAGTTTTTGTTGTTTTTCTTTCTCTGTTTTTCTTTTTATCAAATTTAGTACAAAGCCAGAAAAATGCAAATGTGAGGAGTAGGACTTTGATGATGAAGGCAGAAGCTTTGCTAGATATGTTTTCATGTTTTTTTCGGATTTGTCTGTGGAACCTCAACCTGCACATGAAATCACCCTGGAAAACTTAATTTCTCAAACGCTGGGCCACTACGTTCTTCTGCTGTATTGTAAATAAACACAAAAAATGCCCGATAAATAAAAATCACTGAATGATATCTCATGTTTCTCTTTTAATAACATTTGTAAAATTACAAAGAACATTCCAGATTTACGATTTCATCAGTACTAATGCACTTTACAGCAAAGTCTGAGACATAATGGCTTTCAATGTAAGGGGAACTATTTAATAATATATACTGTAATAATAATAATAACAACAACCCTGAGTCATTCCGAATACACGGCAATAAATGATAATCGAAGACAACCACTTATTAAATATTGTATAAATACAACTGATAATGAAAACCTCTAAAAAGAAAGTCTATCTAAGTAATGTGATGAATGGCAGGATTAACAGTGATACAGCAGCGAGGAAGGAAGGACAGACATCACAGGGACAAAGGGAGGGCAGGCCGGAAGGAAAAAAAAAAAGGAGTTAAAAGGGACAAGCAGTGGGTGGCTTGTGTAGAATTGCTTCTTAGGATTAAAGTGGACCCAATGCATGTTTACAGCTGCCATGATGCCGGTGACTTTTCCAGCTCAAATCTTTTGCTCCACCCCCTTTTACAAAGGGGTTTTAACTTGTTTTTAACATGAGGAACATGTTGCTGGAAATTATAGAGTGCACTGTTAACCTTAACCTTTTTAAACTTGGTATTAATTAAAATTTTCCTCAGTATAGTATATCACTATGAATGAAGTTTGAGGGTTAAAAACTAGCATACATTACATATATTTACTGAATATCATTAATTTTGTACAAGCTTTAACAAAATTAAGTAACATTAATATGTCTAGCAATAGCCTTGGAGAGCTGATTTCAGTTTAAAGTATTTACGTTTAAAATATTTAAATTGAGGCAGCTGCAAGTAGTCAGTTAAATATATGCCAGTGAAGTCCCAGAACAATAGCTCATAAACCTGATTTTATTTCCATCATATTTAGGACTTTATATTGCTATTACATGAAAAATGGGGAAAAAATCTCAATATCGGAAGAAAAACGAAATAGCAACACAGAGAATAAAACAAAAGCACATTGTCATAAGAAAAAAAAACATCAAAGATATGTGACTACAAAGCAAAACGCTGCCCTTGCTTAGCTTAACAGTTTCTGTGTCAGCAATGGGAGCCTGCCTTATTTAAGTAAAAATAACTAGCAATGACAAACCAGACAGATAATAGGGTGGCTGGTGGGTGACTGATCAATGCAGGCGTGCATGTCAGAAGGTTTGTGCTGATCCAAATATTTTCCTTTGCATTCAGCAAATGTGTTCAATACGTCGCCTATCCATGCTCAGAGATTATCATGAAGTAAACGAGATGCAACACAAACTGAAAAAAAACAATGACAAAGATTTTTTTATTATTTAGCAATTCGAAGCAAACGCAGTCATTATCATGCAAAATGTCTACAATGTGCACTTCAAAACGTGAAAATAGAATTTATGTCCCACACCTCTGCTATAAGGTTATAAGTATGAATGCACATTGCATTAATTGTCTATGTGAATTACATGATTTTACGTGGAACACTTGGCACCTTAAGAAAACCTGACAAACACATTTTACATTTTTCACAAAGCATATTGATTTAATTGTCCAGGCATGAAATCAGACTGTGGGAGCTGCTTGGGAAGGGATCATACAGTAAATTCATTTATATATTAACCACGTTACCCAAATTTTAGTGTTATTCTGAGCTACTGCTGTGTTTTAAGATGTTATAAATGTTTAAGAATAGTCAACTGCTTCCTACATGACTGCGTACTTCATACTTCTTTGAGGACTCTGTATTACTGATGGAAAGGCATTATTTTGATGTGGTGCTGGAACCAGCTCTGTACATAAATAAATAAATAAAATGGGTTCTGTACACACAGGCATCCCTTCTATCCATTTCTCGTGAGCAGCGACAGCGCCAGAGCGACCGGAAGCCATTCATTCTCTATGGGAGGGCGCATCGCGATTTGGGCGGCGAGAGGATCAAAATGATGCTGAAGCCCGGTCAAATTTACAGTAATGAGGTTTGATGCGGTTCGGCCACAACCAATCAGAATGTAGCAATGCTCCACTAAAATGAGTTTCACAGAATATAAGTGTAAACTTTTGTTCCGGCCACACAGTTCCCAAGCACCGTCAGGGTAAAAACCATGAGACAGAATATGTCTCCGTGGCATTTTCACCTTATAGACACTACGCATTTAAAAAGCCCATGTAGACATAAATTTTTATACTGCATCAACACGGTATAAATGCACATCTTAAAAAAGTATTTCAGTACTGGGCAGGCTAATACTTTTCTATTCAGGAGCAAAGGATTCAGTCTGTAATGCGTTTTATTGGTTGCCGCATGATAACTTTTGGGATTTTAGTCATAGCCACTGAAATTAAAATTTTGTGAAAATTTCAACAAACACATTCATTAATTGTTTTGTCTGATGCGCTGAATTAATATGTCTGACCAATATACAACTATATAAACACTGTTATAGTTTCCATTAAGATATCCGTTATCTAGGCTATTAAACGCAAATTTTTACCTTCATGCTTTAACGTTACGTTCATGTATTTTTTACATCATTAAAGCGTTTTTGATACAGGGACAAAACTAAAAAATCAGACATAGACCAAGATGTTTTAAATTATTGGTGATCCAGATGAGTTGGTGAAGTATATCATATTTTTGTGGGAAAACGAGGCTAATTGCATATTATTTTTGGCGAGTTGTCTGTAACTTTGTTACTTTTTATAGCATTAGTGTTTGTCTTAACATAATTGTATCCGCAGGCCACTTTAATAAGTTTGTGATACCTAGCATTATGAACAACCTTGTCCCCGCCCACTCCACCTACGTTAGATAGAGTCCACAGTGTTCGCTATCGTTACGGACAGCGTGGCCAGAGCAATCGCTCACAAGAGCATCTGGGAGCTTTCAGGCCTCACAGTGGAGATCCTCTTAGCAAAGGTCGCCTAGTTTTCTGCATCCAGGCCCTAATCACCGCTGATGCTCTCACCTCCCGCGGTGTGAGTGTATGTTTACTCTAACTCTGGTTTGAAGATTCACATAAAGGGAGAAAAAATGTCACAAAATTATGACTGTAATGTTTCAGCATTATGCTGCTCCAGAAGAAAAGTTACTGTAGTAATAGTAGTAGTGCAGTATTGTTCTGGCTAAATGTGGGTAAACCTGCTTTCACTTTTATATGTGTAATCTACATACAATTCCTGAATCGGCGGTGATTAAGATTTATTCTATCTTTTTTGCTTTCCTGTAGCATGATCTAAGCCCACTCAACAGCCAGTACTGACAAAAAATACTGAGGACATTCTACAAAATGTATTTTTGATGTTTTCCAGGAGCAATTTCAAGGGTATTTTTTTAACAGACAAGTAATAGAGACATTCCCCATATTTTCTTTCATTAGAGAAATACAACAATGGACTACGAAGAGAACTGGGCATTAATGTAACACAACTGTCCCTGTCACTGAATGAAGTACTGTTTTATCCTTAGCAAAATGAGAAACATAACAGCAATCTCAGTAACGCAACTGAAACTGCAATAAAAAGATTCATATTTTAGCCACTAGAATTGTCAAGATCAATGTAAATGGAATAAGAAAGAGGTTATTGTTTTCATTTTTCAATGATAGATAGACAGACAGACAGACAGACAGACAGACCCCTGGATATGAAGGATGCAGAGTATAATGACATTCTAAAAATATGAAATGACATTCTAAAAAAAATAATGGACTTTTGAAATTCAATTGGTGAAGCTCTGGTAGCATTTTAAATATTATTTTATAATTACTCTATTTCATATTGAGGTATAAATATAAAAGAAAAAATCATAAATGAGAGTGTTGTGATTGGCTGCGATGCCCCAGTGTGGCACTGCTTTGCTTGGTCACGCTTGCGGGAGAGCAGACCTGCCCAGCCAGACAGGTGCTGCCCTCCTCATAAAGCTGCATTAAATTGCTGCCATTCATTATGCCTGTGGTTTGCCCGCATGCGTCCCTGGCACAGGCTGGGGAAACTAATCCATCGCTGTCAACAAATGGCGTGTCACTGACAAAACCTTAATTACACCATTAATTAATAGGATCATTTTAACATCATGTGCATTGTTGCTTGGCATTCATTAGAATTATGAAGGTGTGATCTTACAGAATGGCAGTCGTTAGCTGGCATAAACATAAAAGAAGAGAGAGCAAACTACTGAAATGTTTCAGTATTAGAAAACCGGAATGATGCTTTACTGAATGTACAGAAATGAGACGTGCCATCTTATCGTGAAACAACCCATTCCGTGGGTCACTTTATATTTAATGGAACCTGACATATTAAAAATGCAGGGACTGAGGCAGTCACTGGATCAGACACCAAGGAAAAAAAATAAAAAACAGAAAAAATTCCAATCTGTTTGTAAAGAATGCTTACAGATTAGATTCTCCATATCCAGATAAAACAGTAATATATACATACTCAAATAAATATATGGTAAATAAAACCAATGATGCTTTATTTATAATTTAGTTTACTTAATAATTTATATTTTTTTTAGAATGCTGTGCAATTATATCATTTATATGCCCATTTGTGCCAAGTGATTGCCCAAGCAAATATAGAATCAAGATAATATGAGTATGAGATGTTAAGCTTCATCTGTGCTTCTGAAGACAGGATAATCTGCTATAGTCTTTCTAATAAGGGCTTCATAAGTAACAGCTAAGCATAGCTTACATACATGGTAATCTAGTAAACGTAGCATTTAAATTTTTGTATGTGATGTCATTTTTCTTTGTTACTTTTTACATAATAAAATACACCTGTACAATAACATATAAAATAGATTAATACTTTATACTGCATATGACTGACTTAGTTATATTGAGCTGCTTCTTTTTTGTGTGTTCGACGCAATCACCCCACTTTGTGACTGTCATCACTAGCATCAGAAGCGTTTTTACCTAAAAACAGACATCAGCATTCTTTCGAAGGAAGCTTTTGAATATCTGGAAATTAAATAAGGTGAGTTTTAGTGGAAAAAGTTTAATCCATTATCTGCAGAAGCCCCATTTGTTAAATATGCCTAAATCTTTCTTCTCAGTCTTCTACCTCACAACTGTAAGTGTAATATACTGTACATTACTGTACCTCAATCATAAATAATGAAAGGGGAATTTTACCAGTTCAGCAATGTTTATGACATTACCCTTAACAATATTTTAACATCGGTTACAGGAGTATTATTTTCCAGTAACTGTTGTTATAATTAACATCACCGCAAGACTTTACATTAATGAATATTAGAGCAGGCAAGGTATAAAAGTAGCAGAAAGAAAATTCACAGAATGGGTTTGTCACTAACCTTACCAAGTTGAACTGTCATAAGAGTTTGAGCAATCAATAACACCTGCTTTCAGTCAGTGTGCATATGTAAAAATATGACATACTGTCAACAAAATGCTCCTCTGTTTCCATGACAGACGGTGAAAAGACGTATAAATGATACATTTGGGTTAAGGGGATGGTCTGTTAGAGGTAAGCAGGTTTTTATATTTAAGTATTTCTAGTATTTTCTAATTTTGCTGTTAGTCTTGGAATAAATTGATGACCTGTATTACAACATAGCAGCAATTAATGACACTTCATGGACATTTGCGAGTTTTGGGAGTTGTGCTGATTAGCATGTTAAAGTGAGGTTAAGTACATTAAATAACAAGCTAAGAGATCAGAAACACTGAGACATTGCAAAGAATAAATGGATTTTGTACACATCCACGCACACACACACACACCAACACACACACATATCTTTGTGGGGACCACTCATTTATTTCTATTGGAAAAACACTAATGCTAACTATGGCAACCTTAACCCCTACCCGGCCCTAACCATAACCATAAATAACCAAAACGAAATACAAGAGATTTTGCATTTTTAGTTTTTTCATTGCAGTCACAGCTTTTTCTAAAACAGCGTTTTCCCATAAGGTAAAAAAATGGGTATTTATCATGTTGTGGGGACATTTGGTCCCCACGAGGTAAGGTATACCTGGACATACACACAAACATTAGGCATGTAATGATGAATCGCAAATTGGTTAAAAATCGATGCAAACGTATTACGATTTAAACTGGCTGATGTGGAAAATTTTAGTACTACACAGTACTTTAACAGAAAAACTGGTGTAATACTACATTTGATTTCATGACGTCAGTTCAACGTCATATGTCCTTGCATATTTACGTCGATGTCGTACGTAGTTTTCGGTTTTGCCCGAACGCAAGATGGCAAGTGAATTTGAAATCGAGGACACACTTCTGGGCAGCAGGGTGGCGCTGTGGTTTGCGCTGCTGCCTCACAGTAAGAAGGTTCTGGCTTTGATGCCAGGTCCTTTCTGTGTGGAGTCCGTACAGTCTTCCCACTTTCGCCGGGGATTCCGGTTTCCTTTCATGGTCCAAAAACGTACAGAGTAGGATGATTGAGTCTAAATTGGCCCTGTAGTGTTTGCACCCTGTGGTGTGTTGGCAACTGCCCAGGGTTGGTTCCCATCTGTGCCCATTCTTCCCATTCCGGTCCCCCCACAACCCCAGCTGGGATTAAATCAGAAAATGGATGGATGGACATACCACCCGATCTTAAATCGGTGGTGTGGCAGCATTTTAGCTTTCTGATAATCACAAATGAAAACAACGAGTTCAGCACAGACACGACAAAACCTGCGTGCAAACATTGTAAAAGACTGATAACATACACAAATAACACAATAAACATGCTTCAGCATGTCCACCAGCACCATAGTATATTCAATTCACCACCGCCAGAGCGAAGATTATTAAAAGGGCAGACCATGCTAAAAAGCTGCACGTGTAAGCCTTACAGTAGTTTGTTTATTTGAAGATTTTTTTTATTTACTTATTTTGATTTTGGGATTTTTTTAAAACAGTATTTTATTTAATTTCAGTTGAAGAGGACACATTTCACACAGTTTAGAAAGATAAAGGATTATTTTTGAATAAATTTGTTTGCAACTCATTCTGCTAAAAGATCATGAGAAAATTGTATTGTGAACTCAGAAATGTGAATCGTATTGAATCGTGAGTTGAGTGTATTATTACATCTCTAACACACATACACACAAAATTCAGATTCAGAATACTTTATTGATCCCTGAGGAAATTATGTGGGTACAGTTTCTCCCAGACAGTAAGAAAATAATTAACAAGTTAAATACCAATAGCAAATAATACAAATTTAACAATACCAAAATTACAAGTGTCTGTAACACAAGGATTTCAATATACAAACAATATATTATACTCTAAAAGTACAAATAACTCAACATACAAGCAATTTATATTATAATGTGTAATGATATATTATACAAACAATATTCCAATATATTACAGAAATTAACTATACATACACATACACAAATAAAGCAGGAGTTTCCAGAAGATTGCCCAGATGTAAACTTTTAGACTATTTTTAAAATTATGTAACAATCCAATATCATGTTTAGAAAATCAATTGTTCTCTAAGCAGACCTGGACTGGGATTAAAAATCAGCCTTGTATTCATGCCTATAAAGTCTGAGGGCTGGGGGTGGGGTGGTTTTTTGCTTGCCCACCCTCCAGATGTGCTGCTCACCTGCATGGGAACCACCTACCTATCATCTAATACAGGGACTTGTGCCCCCCTACCCACTTCATCTAACCAAAAACATTGTTTTGACCACTGGGTCAATAAACAAGCTTAGACAGGATTCAGGTGCTAAGTGAAGCCTGAGTTTACAGCTGGTTGATTTTCAGTTATCCAGCTG
Organism: Mormyrus hasselquistii; assembly: GCA_026779605.1. Classification (NCBI taxonomy): domain Eukaryota; kingdom Metazoa; phylum Chordata; class Actinopteri; order Osteoglossiformes; family Mormyridae; genus Mormyrus; species Mormyrus hasselquistii. Next base: position 23,769,245 of record JAODKE010000037.1, on the reverse strand, counting down.
AGCTGACAAAGATACTTGCTGATCTGGGCAGAAGAGCCGTCTGGCTGCTTACTATAAGAAGTCTGTGGTCTCTTGGTTGGTCAATAGGAACGTATGTTAATTACGACTGTCGGGAGAATATAAGGATTAAGGAGTTTCAGACACTAGGTTCAACTGGTCTGCTCTCCTCCCTGTCCACCTTTCTGCTTCCCTGCCTTCCTGATGGAACTGCATGCTAATGCATCTCAGGCAGCACTTTTTCCTGTCTCTAGTTCTGTCTACTTTTTAGCTCCTTTTCTACTCATGGATTAAAACATATATAGAGATTACTCTAAATCACAATACGTAAGAACGATACATTAAGATCCAACACTAACACAATCCTGTGATATGTGCAAAATTACAGTATGAGATGAAATAAGGTGGTGAGTGACTGTAGCTGGAGTCAGATTGTGTGACAGTGACACTGGAGTACTGTTAATATTAAAGCACAATTTAAATCAGCGTCTGTAGAGTAGTATATAATAGGATAGTGGTATAGTAGGATATAAACTGTCCCTAAATGCAGAAGACTAGTGTTTCTATGGTCCTGAATCGCTTGCCAGAAGGTAGGAGGGAGTGAAGTGCCAGGGCGAGATGACTGGAGAGCTTCAAGAGGCGCTTCTGGGAGGCAGCATGTGCTGTAAAGGTCCTGCAGAGAGTAGAGGCGACGAGGTTCTGTGTGACTCTCACTGCTCTCTGCAGTGTGTAGCGGTCGAGTGCTGAGCAGCTGTCTTACCAGGCTGGTATGCAGCCTGTGAAAATAGACTCCACGACACAAGTGTAGAAGTTTTTGAGGATTGTAGGTTATGATCAAGCCTTCCTCAGCGGCCTAGGGAAGTATTGGAGCTGGGGGGTATTAGGCACAGCATGCTGTGAGCACTTTGGGCCCAATTTACCATCTGGCACAAAGCAGCGCCAGGTGCAACGCTAGTGTCTTTGTTAGCATTTTACACGTCACATTCATACTTGTAAGCATCTGAGCACCCGTGTGAGTGAGATGCATCACTGCTGCATTGCTATCTCGGGGCAGTGCAAAGCCATTGTGTGACTGACTAACAAAAACCTGGTCACAAGTCAATGGCGCAGTATTGCACAGTTATTTTAAGGACGTGTTATCAAGATAGTAACATGCGCATACACAGGGCTGTGCACAATGCGCATACACTGCTTGTTACACACAGGGCCTTGCGGCGGCATAGAATAATGCAAAAGATTAAAAAAAAGATAAAAGACAACAATGTGAAAGATCATTAACATGTACATTGAAATATTTTTAAGATATTTATGTCATAACGATTAATCTTGGGATCTTCAGCCAGCATGATATTTATGGTTCATTTATGATATGATGTTGTAGGTATTTAATGACAAATATTATTAAGTTTATAAGTTTTGTCCTGTTCCCACGTGCAAAGGAAAAATACATTTTGTTTAACAATTATTTTCAGGTGAAAAGTACAGACAACCCTGTAGCCTCAAGAAATAGGCTATGTTAAAAAAAAATCATATACAGTATGTGTGTGTGTGTGTGTGTGTGAATATTCCACCCACCTAAATGTTTGTGATAGCAGGTTGTGTTGTTTCAGCTCTTCGTGCTGTTGTCTCTTTGGATTTGCTTGCACTTGCAGTGAATGTCAGTGCAGTTTGGCCCTTCGTCCCTGAACTCACGTGACCCTGAAGTGCCAGACTTGAACCCAGTGTATGATAGCACTTTGTTGTATTTGTCACAACGAGCAAAAGGTAAGTCTTTTCCATTGTGGTCACTTACAATGACAAGGACTGCCAAGTCATCGGGTGTTAAAGATTTTTGTGCTGGTTCTTACATCCTCCAGCACTTTCAGTTTGCGCATGAGCAGATCTGTTTCTTAAGCAGGGAAGCTTTCTTTGATACTACCTGCCAAATCCGGCATTTTAGTAGTAATCTGACAAGGTGCAAGCAGACCTGGTTCCTAAAGGAATAGGAGACGGCACTTTGATTGGCTTATAGCATGTAACATTGCAAACCCCTGACTAATTATGACACTAAATACTATCCTTTTTGATCATGTGCAGGCTTTTCGTCTATTTTTCTGGCATTAAACTAGGAAATGTGGCATCTCCAATGAACCTGTTGTAGCAGTGGGGGAGGGGTTACAGACTGCCTGGGATGATGCACTTAATGTCTTTCAGCACCACTATCTTATAGCACATCATTGCAGTAGGAGATTGCCACTGGGCAGTGGTCATTAAGGCTGTTCACTTGGGGAAAGGGATCATGCTGGTGTTTTTGGAGCAGTTAGGGACCGCTGAATTTCTTAGAGAGATTGAAAATATCAGCAAAAACAGAAGCTTATGGGTCACTGCTGATTTTTGAAACAGGGCCTGATTCTCTGTGCTGTTTTGCTAAGCTATTGCCCACTATCTTTCCTTCATGTTACACCTGTCTTACCTGCGATGATCAGCAATGGCACAGACTCAGTTAAAGCTAGGTGCCCTAGGCAGCAAGCTGCGCTTGGGGATCAGTCTTGCTGCTAGATTCAGGATTGTCTGTCTCATATCAGCATGCGTAGCTGTCGTCTTTCAGCAGCATAACCTGCTTTTGATTTCCTGATGGCTGTATTTGAGTACTTCTTCATGACATCTCGTTCCAGAATCTCATGAAATCTGGCAGGTCATATATATGTGATTTAGCTGACAGACAATAACATTGTGTTACTACTATAAACATCCTGTAGCAGAACTATTTTAGATCACTCTGATGATTAAAAAGATAAATAAATAAATAAAAAATAAATAATGATAATAACCTGTTCTGTGTATACATACTGATTGTCAAAGGTGCATTTGCAGGTTGAAAGTAACTGGTGTGCAATTTGTACAGCTTAGAACTATTTGAACTAGATTCATCTTGCTTCAGCAGTCTAGCATTACATACACAGAGGACAACAGAGAAACATGAAAGACAATATTTTCTAACCACTTCTCCTGTATTCCTCTAAACGAATGCAATATGAATACATCTACATTTTGAAAATACGTAAACTTGCTGTTGTGTATTTTCTCCCCTTGAGCAAAACTAACGCAGGATGCTAGACAGTAATGGTATTTCCAGGAATAATCTTTGTAAATGTACATGAATTATTCAGTCAGGTAATGGATGAAGATGGATAAGATTTTGCATGAACCTTGTTTTTTTCCATTCTTTTCATGCCCTGCTACTACGCTAGTTTTGAAAAACACATTCGTTCTACAACCAAAGAATGGCCAGAACATTTTTTCCAGTTTAAATATATTTATAGATCCCATTTTTTCTGTCTGTGAAACATAACCAACCAAAAAGAGCATTTTATTGCTGCATGATGCAGGAGAGGTTATGCATTATTATGAGATTAGATTCTCTTTTGTGAAGCTCTTCTCCCCCAACGTACTTGAAAAAATCTGCTGCAGGATTTTCTTAATAGAAATAAAATGCTTGGACATCCCTATGCACTGGCCTTCCTACACAGTTTGAAGGAGAATCTAAATATTTTTGCATCCCGGGAAGAGACTTGCACTGCTCTTACACATATCCCTCCCTCTTTTATTGTCATATTTACACGATCTGGACGTAATAAAGACAGGAACAAAATGTCGCTTTTTTCATCAAAAGGCACTGATTTGTGGATTAATTGGTTCATGCTAGAAAAAGTAGTTATGGTCTTTTCAGGAAAAGCAATCAAAAAACTTTTTACTTAATAAAAAATTGGAAATACACACAGACTACACTGTCCACTGTGTTTGTCCACTTTTCAGTGTATGCATTGAGTGAACTGTGTCTTTTGTGCTGTCTGTAAATTGTTTGAACTACTAAGGCTTTCTTTCATTCTTCAGTCATTCATTCACTTGCTCATTCACTTGGTCATTCTTCAAGTACCTGACCCTATTTGAATCTCTAAGAAGTAAACTATGCCTACTAGGTCCACCTGGATTTCAATAACTAAGTAGTCTGTGGACATGGGCGTGGTCATCCATTGCCATCATGACACAAAACATGCCATATCTTTGCCTGATGTTCAAATGTGTTCCCTATCTATTATCGGAACAGTAAACTAGCAATAAATTGCTAATTGTACAATAATAATTGTAGCTTAAAGACTGCTAGCAATTTAAAAAAGACAGGTCACACATAACTGTATTCAGGCAAGGACATAACAAATATTACTTTAACTTAGAGCAAAGCACAGCTTTGAATGTGTTTAAGGCATGCAGCATCCAAACCAGAACCATCCATTCCGTTAAAATTAATATACACTTAATATACATGCGGTGGCCACACAGCACTCCTCTCTCATAAAATCGATTAATCTACATATAACAATTCAAGCCCTTTTTAACCTTACTGTTTTTGCTTGAAACGTACATTTTCCCAGCATAATTATGTCAGTTCTTTTTTAATATCATAAACATTTTATGCCAATGCTGGGTCTTTGCAGTTTTCCCGAAAGGCAATGTGATACATTTGAAAAAATATTTGGTAATGATATTTTATTTATCCAGTCTTTATCATACGTAGGGGCCTTAGTTCAATGTCAATTCTTGATAATATCAGGAAAATTGGAACTGCCAAAAACACACACAATCAAAATTTGTTAAATTAATGGGCTGCAAAATGCAGAAGGGCTGCAGCAGGTACACCAGATGAGCAGGTCAACAGGAGACACTATTAAACTGATTATGATAAATTACGACAGACCCATGCATTTATATGGGCAGATGAGGCTTAATTGGAAAATTTGCTACTATCATTAAATGCTTTGCTGCAGTTTAGTATCTGGTTGAACATTCCAGATTTGAGAATGTAAAGACAAACAATGACAACTAAATCCATCCATACACCCATTTTCCTGAAACTACTTATCCTATCCAGGGTTGTGGGGTCTGGAGTCTATTGACACAAGGCAGGGAACAACCCAGGATGGGGCACCAACCCATCACAGGGCACACACACACACCATTAACATGTACAATTTGGCAACTCCAATTAGCCTCAGCATGTTTTTGGACTGTGTGGGGGGGGGAAAACTGGAGTACCTGGAGGAAACCCGACAATGACACGGGGAGAACACGCATGTCTCACACACATGGAACGCTGGTGGAGAGTTGAAGCTGGGTCTCAGAAGCTTAAAGCACACATCTGCGTAAATAATAATTGATAAATATATAATAATTTATTATTATTTAGGAATCATAAGACATTAGAAGGCAGCATACTATATCTAGAAAAAATTCACATTCCACATTGGATGCCATATGGTAGGTTTTTTTTTTACAGGTCATCATAACCATGTGTCTTGCGAAAGTACTGTAAACAGAAGAAAGGTCAAGCAGACACAAAGAGTTTGGCTTGGACAACCAGAAGCTGATCTGTTTGTAAGATATATGCAAGATATATGTAATGTAAAAATGTAGAAAAGGAAAAAGTTCATCCACAAAATGCACAAAAATCATAGGTAGGATGGAATTTTCCAAAAGCTGCAGTTCAGGCTGTATGTAGCATATCCTGGGGTAAAAATCATATGCTGCATTCTACGACATGCAACATGGATAACCGCAAAAAGCCTGACGAACCACTTTTTGACATTACAAGCGGAACGGGAAAACTGAGAATAAAAAATGTTCATTATGTTTTGGCATTATCTTCACAGTATGCTGAATGGTGTAATTCTTTAAAACCGTGTGTGACATTTAGCTCAAATCCTGCAGGTTTATCTGAAATCCTATGGGTGTGTGGTGCTCACATAAAATCCTAGAGGAATATTATTTAAGCATGAAAAAATTTTCCCCTAGGTATAATAACTAAATCATCAACCACTGCAGTTTAAAATTGAACCAAGGACAACTTTAATGTTTAAAGCCAATCATGGTGACAATTACTGGAATTCATGATAGGGTTAGTTTAGTTCTTTTTAGGCAGGATCATACTGATACATTGCTCAAAAAATAAAGAGACTAACATATCTGTCAGACCTGAGTCCTAGTAGCCACAAATCTATAGTCACAAGCCGCTTTACACTGACTCTTCACATGCCTCAGAATCGGAATGGGAACTGTATGTGTGAATGTAGTGGAATTGTTCACGGTACATTGCCAAACATGAAGTACTGGACAAAAATTACAAGACATACGGGGGGAACATTTCACAGAACACTATGTGCAGAAGAATTGGAATACAATTAAGAGTTCACAGATTACAGGCACAGTGCAAGACATTTTAGCATAAGTTAAACGTTACAACTAGTGCAGGGACCATCTTAGTGAGAGTTGCTACCTGGGTCCATTCCTGGCAATAGGTTTGGCTTATTGGCTTTGTTTCAAGTAATTTCTCAGGGGGGGGCATTGCTTGTTGTTAGATCCAATAGATGCAGAGGGGACCCATAGCCTACACAGCATTGACACTAAACCAGAGTAGAAAATGATCTTGATTTTGTGCCACATACATATGCAGGAAACAACCCAGCCCGTAATTGGTCCTCTCTTTTTCAAAGGGTCTTCTTAAGATGGAATCATAATTAATGTTCATAGTCTGAATCGATATTTTCAGGGATCCCATATGGTCTAAAAATAATCAGAAGTCAAGTAACTCAAGCAGCTTGTGAGCATTTGGTACCTCATCAAAAGAAACAAAAAGAAGCTCTGAAATATCAAGAGGATGATTTGCTTCTGATGGATCACGACCATCCTGACCCCCACCGCTGAGACAACAACAACCTCAATTGCAAAAATACTGACGAGTATCGATATGTCAGCGTGACAAATATGGGAATGTCAGTGTGAGTGCGATAGGGAAGATGTTATGTTTGTCAAAGGCATCTTGGGACCCTTTAGCTCATGTTATTCTGCAAGTTGCCTCACTCCGAACTGCAGAGTTGGGAGTAGCTACTGTGCCGAAATTTTGACCAAAGCAATGGTAAAAACCGACAAAACCAATAAAGCGAACTTAGGTGTAACGCTGGGCTGAGACAGGCACATGAAACACACTTCTCTGATGTTACAAAGATGTCATTCTACAGGAGACACGTGGTAACAGCACATACATATTCATAATAAGTCCTTTCTGTGGAGAAGATAAAAATATTGTATAGTTAAACCACCACAATATTGCAAGAATTATCCTGCTACACATAATTAAAGAAATGCATACTGTAGATGAGAGCAGGAGTTTTAGATCATCCAGAAGGGATAACAAAAATCCATCATGTCCAGATGGTCTGAAAAGTTTTCACAACCTTCTCATATTTCAATAAGAACTTTTTAAATTGATTTTATCGAAGATTCTTGTCCTTCCTTGATTTATTATGATGAGAATATCATAAAGAGGATTCCTGCATTTATGTTGTTATGGCTGCCATATTCAATAGCATATATATTCTGTGGTGAGACAACAAGTTCTGCAGCCTTATGTGTTCAGCTCAGCTCATGAGTTCAGCAACCACATGTAATACAGGTAGTTTGATGGTAGGCAGCTTACACAGCCTAAAGGAAACAGGAGTTAGCTAGTTCAGTATTTTCAAATTCTTCACAGGAAAAGTCATCAAGGTAAGGCATATTTTCATTACAAAATATATATTATTCTTTTAATAATAAAAGTATAACAGCACTGGTGAAAATGTAGCTGATGTTTTGTTGTTTTATGGAGCACCATCAGATGACCCACAGCAGGAGTATCGCAATCTGGTGCAGCTCCTCACAATTCACCTCATTCAATTCACCCATTTGGCAGGAGATTGACTTACCTATCAAGTATACATTGATTAAGAAAAATATTATGACCACCCCCGCATCAAGAGAATGGTATTGAGTACCTCATAAAAACCACGTAAATTGGGCTTCATGGTCTAGGATATATATGAAGATAAACTAAGGAATTTGCAATCAACATGTAGACTGCAGAAAAAAATGGGCAGGGGTGAAGATCTGAAGACTTTGAGAAGAGCCAAATCATTATGGCTAGATGAGTGAGTCAGAGTATCTCCGAAAGAGCAAGGCCTGTGTGGTGCTCCCAGTCAGCCGTGGTGAGCACCTACTGAGAGCGGTCTGCAGAGGGGAAAATGACAAGCTTCCTTGGATGGCCAGGCATCGGCAATGTGAGATGTTAATAAAGAGTATCCTGTCTGGTAGAAACCGACAAAAAGCTACTGTGGCCCACATTTCAGTTAATTCTGATGATGGTTACAAGAGTAATGTGTCACGATACACAATGCATTGATCCCAGCTCCTTTACAGTAGCTTTGCATTGTTTGTCAGTGTTTAACTGATTTTAGATTGCAGCGCTTGTATGGATTTTCAACTATGTATTACAACAGTGTTAATTTATCTGCTCTGCAAGCATTTTATTTATTTATTTATTCCTGATTTGTGTACTAATACTTATGACTACAGTACCAGTTAAGTACAGAGGGAGAAGCTGCATGCCCTGCAGTGCTCTAACCCCTGTTAGCACAACTGAAGGCAGACATCCTGAATGTAGCGATGGCTGTACTGAGAACTCATGTAAATAAAAGGCATGAGAGAGACACACAAATTGTAGGATGACTTGCAAATAAGATGAAGGAGTAAACTATACTGAAAACTACACAGCCCTCCCCCACTCAGGAGATCCAATCATAACCTGGTTCACCTTTTGTCACAGAATAAGCCACTAGTGCAGAATGAGCTAGTTACCACGCAGACCACTGGGGAAATGGTCACTAGAAGCTGTCGAGGCCTTGAAGGTATCGTTTGCTGCTACAAAAGGGGCAGTTTTCTACAAACCGTCTGCTGAGGACATTGATAGACTTACAGACTGTATTACTGAGTACAATCAATTCTGTATCAACTCTGCCATAACAGAAAAGACTGTTTGTTGCTTTCCTAACAACAAACCATGGGTCATCAGTGAATATAAAGTTCTCCTAAACCAAAAGAAGAGAGCCTTCAGGGCTGGAGATGATAAAATGAAGTGAAGTGAAAGAAATGAAGCGGGAACAGAGGGAGTTCACAGAAGCCAAAGGGGAGCACTGGAAGGAACTGGAAGACAAGCTGAGGCAGAATGAAAATGACTGGGAAATGTGGAGAGGAATGAAACAGCTCACAGGTTTTAAGCAGACAACCAGAAAATCAATGGAAGGATGTCAGGAGAGGGGCAGTGAGTTAAAGCATCCCTTTAACAAGTTTGATAACAACAGTTTAGCTCATACACTTGTAGTGTCCCACCCCAGCACTGCACCCACTGAAATTAGCCTACCCGGCTGACACTGGAGTGGGTCATGCTGGGTTCATTTACTCCTGGGTTGGGCAGACTAGTTTTATTTGTAGCTGACCTACTGTAGGAATAGCCGTTATAGTTATATGACAAAGATGAGCTTCATTCATTTTCTATAGCAATTGCTTTGACAGGTGCTGTTAAAGATAATGACCAACGTTTGACCAAATGAAAAAAATGAATGTTTTGCCCAATGTTCAATTCATCTTTTAAAAAAATAATGTTAATTAGTGACACATATTTTTCTTCCAGTATCAGACTTGAAATTGTGAAACACATTAATATAACTGCATAACTACATGTTCACACACGCAGCTGAAATGCAGCTGGAAATGTTAAAATAACATTATCCATTTGAATCTAACGTGCTACCAGTACAGCAACTTACAATGAGATGCCTTGGGTTTTCTGGTAGCTTACTTTTGTTCTCTGTTTGTAATGAACAAAGTACTTGGATTTGTTGGTGCCAAAACCATGGTGCAATCCAAGCCCGGATCTGGAATCCAGCCTGCTACACTTCCCAGTCATACTCATCTGTTCATTAGGTTCACCTGTTCTGCATTTTCAGCACTGGTTGTTTGTGTCTGCTCAGTGTGAGATATTGTGAGTTCAGGCTGTACTGGCATTTCCCCGTTACTCTGATTGCCATTTGTGGTCTGACCTTCTGTCTTCATCTTGTCTTCTCTCTTGGGATTCTGATTCTGCCAGTTCTGGCTTTTTGACTTCCTGGTGATGACATTGAGTTTCAGATTTGCTTTGACTGTGAATGAATGTTACATTTATATAGTGCTTTTCAAGACACCCAAAGCATTTTACTTTGGCGAATAAATGGCCATGAAACGCTCTTGCACATGGACCTCCAGCAGATTTGTTATAGTTAGTCAGTTATTTCTGTCGCTACCTTTGTGTCAAACAAAAAAGAAATAGTCTTCACTTGGACACATTGATATGTTGATGCATGAAATACATTTAAAGCATATATTTTATTAGTTGAATGCTGTCTTTCTGTGGTGCTCTTCATCCATCCATCTTCTGTAACCACTTGTCCTTTCGGGGTTCACAGGGAGTCTACAAGCACAAGGCTGAGAACAACACAGGATGGGGTGTCAACCCATCGCAGGGCACACACACACACACACACCTACCTAGGGGCAATTAGATAAGTACAGTGAACCTCAGCATGTTTTTGGTCTGTGGGGGGAAACCAGAGTACCCTGAGGAAATCCCACGACAACACAGGGAGAACATGGCAGAGACTCAAACCCTAGTCCCAGAAGTGTGAGGTAACAGTGCTAACCATTGTGCCACCATTATAAGCACAGTCAATTAGATGTTAAAATGAAGTTCCTAAAATAACATTCAAAGGATTTATTGGAAATTTAATTGTACACTTATATTAAGTATGAGCAGTCACACTACTCATAGATGGCAAAGAAAAGTGGTTTTCTCTGAATTTTCTTTTTGAAAGGTTTCATGAACAATTTGTTTGCCTTACATTTACAGATCTCATCCATAAGGATCTTATAGTTAATACATCGAGATCATGTATGGTATAACTCATGTAAAACATTTATTGATGCAGTTTCCGATTTCCCTGATCTGAACATTCAGTGCCATTTTTAACCTCCATCCCCAATTACTTTAATGAATTGTAGAGAGTGTGTAATGGAAGCTCAGTGGCCAATCATGGATATTGGATTTCACAGGTGCTGCCTGCCGCTGTAATGTGTGCTAGCAGATCAGATGTAATCTGTGCTAACAGAAGTTTAAGCGTGTCTCAGTACATTTTGCTTTACAATTGAGGATTGTTTATGTGATTCATCGCAATCTGAAGAAGCGCCCTGCCTTGGGAAAACATTACCTGAAGGACACATAAAGGCCTGGAATCCCAGAGCAGTATAAAAGATGTGGTAATTAGGTTGCCAAATTAGTCCACCTGGGCCAATTAGCCCAGATAAGACATGGGGGTTTTCTAATGTTATGTCAACAGAAATAAAATCAGCTAAGGGAACAAGGTTGAACTGAGACACTTAAGAGAAATGGGAACAGAATATGTTCTGATTAAAGATGAGCGTCGGATCAAAGAGATTTTATTCCGAATGCTTGTGAAGATTAAACAAATCTTTAGATGAAAAAAGACCCTTCATTTTCTTATTCTTTGATTTTAATTAAAATTTAATGGACAAACATCGCTTGATCTTTTTAACAGATGAGGCAGCATATACTGATGCTTTTTTAAAATTTTATGTATTTTTTCAATATTCCCTCCCCGCCACAATCCTCTGGTACATTCTTCTCCAAATTCTGCTTGAAATGAGGTATTAGAAACATTTTTTTAATCTAAATAAAAGAGCTGTCACCCTTACTCTACTGCTTAGGTTCAGTTTTTTCATATATGTTGGGAAATTCCTAAATCGTATTTAATTTGTACAAATGTAATTGCCTTCTGGTAAATCAGCCAGCAGCTCAGTCTACACACAGCTAAGATAATATTGCTCTATGAACGTTAAATTGCAGCAGCATGCTTCATGGGCCAAGGAGAGCTTTAGGAAGAAACCTGACTAACAAAGTACATCACCAATCAAACAGCCATTCTGGTCAGTCAGTCTGTCTGTCCGTCCGTCTGTCTGTCGTTAACAGGCTCCCAGGTAATGCGTCACTTACTCGGATTGGCTGTTTTTAATATTGTGTATTTTAGAAATTGTATTACCACCAGAAATGTGGTTTTGCCACTGTAGCAGGTGCAGTGTGCAGTACTGACATACATACATAGCAGGGCATTGCCATCACCTTCACTCTGCACTGCCATTTGTCACAGGCTGATCTTTCGAGGCTGTTGCATTTAAATGGCATTTTTTGGGTCACCGGTTTTAAAAGTTGTGCAAAAGTAACCATCTGTACTTCCAGGTGAAGAATATGAATAAGAAGAGTAGTAATAAAACAAACCATTGTCTTATTTTGATAAAGGAAAACATTTAAATTCACCGGAACTTGTACAGCACATATAAATATTTACAATGAGGCCTAAACATATACTGATAGACGCCTTGAAGTGCAAACATTAATCTTCCAGACACCGAGCATCTTTCTGTCATTTTCATAATGTGCTAACTACAGATGATGTTCATTTCCCTTTGTTTACAGTCCTTGCCTGAATTATATGAACATTCAGAGCAGAGTGTTTAATAAAATAATAACAAATTCTTATAGCATAAAAATTAAGGAAACATGTATAACAAAGTATTACCATAAAAAAATGAACAACATAGCCATGAAACTGAGAGTTAACCAGTGTAGTGCAGCAAGATCAGCAATATGCAGACGAAGTTTAAAACATCATAGACAAAGAGAACATATAGAACATAACTATATAGAACATAACTATATAGAACATATAAGACACATATAAACATATAAACTATATACAACATATAGAAACACAACTGCCACCTGGAAACATCAAGATTCATTCTCGGCATCCATCTATTTGGTCTTTTTCTTTCTTTATTTCTTTATTTAAAATGGGTTGATTGAAGGTACAGAGAATATCGCCAATTTCCAGTGTCTCTAAGCAGTATTGATGCACTCGCCGGCTACGCAGGGAAAATTTTATGACTCGCTGCACAGTGACAGGACCATCTGCTGAAACAGAGCACTGAGGCACAGCGTCCGGATGCTGACATTCCGCCTGGGACCCCAAAGAATCACCAGTGCACCACAATGAGGAGAACCTAATCCTGTCATTATGATTAATCAGCAAAAATTATGAATGGATAGTCTATTTTGCATGCCCCATTTCTGCCGTTATCTTGTGACTTTCAAGTCTTGCAAATCTGGTTGACAGTTAGATCAATATGTGTTTTATTTACTTAGAAAATGTAGTTAATGTATTATCTAAAAATGTATGTATTTTCCATCCATTTCCATCATATACTGTATGTTAGTGGCTCCTTGATATTTATATATTATGTGTTTCTGCTTTTTTCCACTATCTATATTTTGCAAGCCTTCCAAGAATATCATTATTTGCAGAAAAGTCAAACATGAGTGGAAGAATGAATATCAGTCAGTCAATCTATGCATCCATGAGTAAGGCCCTGTTGGTTTGTTTATAGTGAGCAGAGTGTTAAACCTATAGCTGAAATGCCGTTGAAGGAATCCTGCATGATTGAAGACAGTGGGTATATGTCAGACAAACCTGCACATGGGTCAAAGTGAAAGACACAGAGTGTTCCCAGTAGAATGGTGACTGTCAGGGCAAGGACGAAAAAAGCAAGTCACCCCAGACTTGGAAACACCTCAGCAGGAAAAGCAAACTGTGCCACACTGAAACCCAGAAACAAAGAAAAGTAATTCAGGGACTCTAAAGCCTTCCAAGGATAAAAGGGTAAAAAGAAAACGCATAAAAAGGCACATTGGGAGAGCACAGAATCTATTGACTTTAGCCAGTTCTGGAAGAGAAAATTCTGACAACTCTTCTATGACTCTTCCTACAATGACAGCTCACAAACAGAAGACATCTGTGCCTTAATAAAAAAGGTGAGTTGCAAAGCAAAGACACTGCAATAATTTAAGGCACCCAGGCTGCATACTGCATCTCTGCATGAAAACCACATCTATGGCATAATGCACATTTGTAAATTAAATTAAGAATCTTTGAAATGTAGATATTTGTGATAACTTGACTAAGCATGATAACTGAATTAAACTGAATTAAGTTATTCATTTTCTTGAATTGCCTCATATTTATGCTCAGCACCTTTGCTATACATGTGTGCATGTGTGAAGTTTGCATGTTCACTCAATGTCATACAGGTTTCCTATTTGTGACTCTAAATTGTTCATAGTGTGTTCTTTGTGTGTGTGTGTGTGTGTGTGTGTGTGTGTGTGTGTGTGTGTGTGTGTGTGTGTGTGACTGTGTGTGTGTGTGCTGTAGGACTGAAGTCCAGCACTCAGACATGAGTCTAAATTCAGTTGCAAATTCTGTAACTCACATCTTTGGATTTGGAATTCAACCGCTGGAACTCAATCACTTGAGACGCGATAAACAGTTCATTAAGCAGTGTGCATTAATGAGAAATGATTCACGGAAAGTCGCATAGCATTTATCTGTCATGTTATCAAAATTGCCTAGCAGTCAGGCGTGTGGTAGCCTGTCGTTTCTCATGCACCCCATCAAGCGTAGGTTAATAACTGCATTGTAATCAAAATCAGAATCAGCTTCATTCGCCAAAAATGCTGTTGGGGTAACAGAATGTCTAGGCAAGTAAATTAATTTGAATTCACAGATTTTAATACCAAGAATAAAAAGATGTCAACCACCTACAAATTTGTAAGGCTGCTGGCCCCACAGGAATCAGAGTTCCTGGACTCCTTTGGGTCTTCGCTGTTTTTCAAGCCACTGTCACGCGGCTCTGACGAGACTGGGCTGGCTGACTTGCTCTGGCGCACCCAGCGGGCCCATCTCAACCCCCACTGTGCTTGCACTGTTATTTTGAGTGGAAATTACTTCAGCCCATTTGTAGAATTTATCAGTTGTCATGAAGCGACAATGATACCCCCACCCCCCCACTCTGGATCCGGGCAGCAGACCAAAAAATATAAAAATCTTTACATTTGCATTTTAAGCTTACATTTAATTATGTAAGAGATACTTTTGTCCAAAGCAACATACAGAATGGAAAGGGCCTTTTCAGTGACTTTGGCCTGTGTATTTTTGACCTTTTGTTAAGTTGCCTTGGTGGCTGCATATCTCAGACATGTTCTATATCACTTATTTACTATATGCTACATGCTGCAATATCTCATCCAATGAGACATGGGCATGCTCATGATATAATTGACATTGGTAGCTTCTGGGCTTAACACATTTTCCAGCTGTATCTGCTCCCTATCCAGTGCTCTCTGTTCTCTCCATCTGACACTCAGAACCATCTTCTCTTCCTTTCTCTTCGCACCCTGTACATTCTCTATATTTTTTGTTTCCACGCTTGAGTCCTTCTCAAAACTTTATCTGCAGCATTCTGCTACATCACTTCCTCTATCCTTGTATCGATCGCTTCCAAACTTTATTTCCTGCTTGCTCTCTATGAGTGTTCCAAGGTCATTGTGATCTAGTAAATAAACCAAAGGCTGTGGGGAGACTATGGAATTTAACTCAAACTTACTGCCCTCCATAAAGTGTCAGTATAGAATTACTCTAGTTCAAGGCAAAATACAGCAGACTCAGCATTTGCTTAAGGCATACGGAAATGGGTTCTGTTCCTCCCACATCTGCACTTCCACAATAATGTCCCTGATTAACCATTTTAATTTTTTAAGTTGGCTGTGATCTCAGGCCTAACCCTGGGTACGTGAATCTGTCTTACAAAATGTGCATGTATGGAATGAAGTAAGCTTTCCCCTGGCACTGTTTTTGGCACAACTGCAGACAGAAAAGGTGCCCACCAGGCCTGCATGCCAAAAAGGAAAAGGTGCCCACCTGGCTTGCCTGCCAAAAAGGAGTCCAGCAGGCCTGCATGCCGAAAAGGAACATGCGCCCACCAGGCCTGCATGTTGAAAAGGAAAAGGCTCCCACCAGGCCTGCATGCCAAAAAGGAAAAGGTGCCCACCAGGCCTGCATGCCAAACAGGAAAAGTAGCCTACCAGGCCTGCATGCTCAATAGGAAAAGGCACCCACCAGGCCTGCATGCCCAAAAGTCACCCATGAAAGTTTGTGACTCAGTGGTGACTCCTGTCATGATCTTCATCCATCTGTCTTGTTCATGTTTGGCCTGCAGAGGTCACTGCTGGTCATCCTTCGTTCCCCTGTCGTTCACCCACAACTTGATCCCATTGATCCCATTTTTTCCTCATGTGTGATTGTATGTGATGCTCTTTACCTACCATCTTGTTATCCATGCATGTACCTCAGTACGGTCATTGTCAGATGTTGGTTCCATTTCCCTAAAGGTCCACATATGGATTTATCCACTACTCTGTTCCCTTAAAATAAAATTCCCTTTGTGAGTATCCTGGCTCCAAGACTCCAAGTCTCTGGGATTTTCCTTCTCTTTGCCCCCTCAGATGTGACACTTTGACCCAAATTTGGCCTCTTATGCCTTGATACTACCTGGCATCCATGGTGTACCCCAGCACTGAATCATAGGGCCCCAGCCCCGGGCAAATGGCTGCAAGATGGATGGGAATCTATTTACATTTGTATCCTTTGTAGCCTTTGGGAAGAATAAAGCAGCAAAACATTGTCAAAAATATTCAGTTAACATCATTATGTTTGACTCCTTACACATGGTCCTCAGAAAAACTGAACTGGAACTCATGGCCAACATAATAAATATGGTTACAGTTGAATGCTTATGTTTTGGCAAATTGCAATTCACGTGGTTTGATTAAATTAACCAAGAATTATGCACTGGTTTTTTGAGATAATTTTTTATTAAAGAAAAAAATCTGCACAGCTGCCAGCATCCAGGCAGTGTATGATGGTATTGTTGTTTTATTTATTTATTTATTTTTTTTAAAGCTCAAAAATCATGGTGGTCTGTTTGGTGAATGCCTGAACCGTCCAGAATATGTATCTCTACTAATGAGTATGATAATTTATACAACCGGAAAACAAGTGGCGCCTGTTCCTTTAGGCAAGCAGCCGAAATTTGAAAGTTTCAATTTTGCACATTGAATACATAATAAAGTCACCAAAATGCAATATTCATGGACAATAATTTCAAGCTAATTTACTGTTGAATAGATAACTGTTTTGTTCCATATTATAATGCTGGAGTTTCTGCCCAAAGGTCATATAATAAATTACACTAAAATTATCCCAGCAAGTCTCCCATTATCTTCCACTGCTGAAAACTTTTTTTTATTTTTTTATGAATCGAGGTGACCTTCTTTTATTGCTCTCTGACACTTATTTATTATTCCTCTCACACCGTTCTGCTTTCATTTCTATTCTAATATTTCTTTACATAGTCATATGGTTCCAGATGTATTTACTGACTCCGCCATCTGTTGAACACTTGCTGACGGCCTCTCCTCCTGGCGTCTTCGCTTCTGTTAGATATTTAGTCAAGTGACCAGCTCTATCTGGAAGTGCTGTTGTCTGTATCAGACTCTCTCTCATGTTTTCCACAATTAAATTCAGCCTTCAAAAGAAGGGCTAAGTACGATGGGGGAACGTATGTAGTAGGGCACGTATTTTAACACCAGTCTGTTCAGTACAGGGGGAGCGGAAGGCAGATCCCACTCTGTCCCACTTTGTAGAAGAAAATAGGTCACGTCCCACCTGTTGTGACATAAACATTAGTCTAGCTAATAAGAAAAAAGAGGACAAACACAATAAGTCAAATAGACATGTCAACAATTATGTTATACTAGAAGATACAAGAAATCGAACAACAAAACTGCTCATTGTCACATTTTGCTGTCTTTGGCTCTTAGGTTTACAAGTGCTTCTGGAAACGGAAAATTAGGGGGAGGATTTACAGCTGAAGGATCTGCACAGTGTCACTGCAAAAGATTGAATAATGTTAATTATTAGCTATTTAGTAACTGTCATTACTGATTAATCAATTCTTTATTAGTTATTCATTAGTCATGCAAATTTAATGCTTAGTTATCTTTCTTATTTTGGGATTATTATGAGAAGACTCAGTATAGTGGAAAAGTTGAAGGCAAAAAAGGAAGAATACAACCACTATCAGGATGATTGGACTCAGACTACAATGGACGTGTCATTGAGAGGCCTAAAAGCTTAGGTATCAGACTATATGGAGAAATTCCATTTTAAATGTGAATAATTAAAAATAAAAAATTTAGGAACAGCTAAAAATTTCAACTCCTTAGAGTGTGATATAAATGTGCACTGTCTGAGCAGTGATATCTCAAAATGGTTGATTAAAGACAAAGTTACAGCTGACCTTTACACAATTGTCAGTGACGTCATAGTAAAAAGAGCTGTATAAATTGATAGGCAAAGCACAGCTGTGAGAAAAGGTATAGTGGTAGATGCATAGAATGGAGTCTATCTAGCAGGAAACATTATTTATAGTAAAGCAGTTAACAGAGTTAGATGCTCTGTTAGAAATACTGGGAGGTCATAAACATACACAGAAGCCCTAGTGGCTGAGAATGTAAGTGACATCATTACTGGTCCCAGATCCTCCTGTGCTAAGTAGAGTGACCTAAGGTTGGGCCGTCTTCCAAAAAAATCACATTGCCATCATTATAACACACAGCCACAGTCCACAAACTCAATTGCGATCTTTTTTCCTAGTTTTGAAATGTACTTTGAAAAATACCCAAACTTGAACGAGCCTAAGGACTTATCTATTAGCACCTTGTAAAACACAACTTTGCATTAAAGACACTGTTTCCAAAATGGTCATTAAATCCTGAGTTAAAATTTATTTTAAATATTAAACATCACTGTTAGGTACTTTTGTTTAAGGGGGTTGAATGAATTTGTCATATTACCTCGTAATACCGAACATGGCCTGACTTTTACCTCGCATATCTGCACATGCGCAGCACTACATCTGTCATGCCCGATTTGTACCTCGCACATCTGCGCATGCGCAGCACTACATCTGTCATACCCGATTTGCACCTCACACATCCATGCATGTGCAGCACTACAATGTAAGGCATGTTTTACGAGAGTAACTGATTTCAACCACTTTATTCCACATTTTCACAACACAGCCAGATATTCTGATTTTACATTCTTCTCTCTGTCTGTTTAATAGAAGTTCTGCATAACACCTGTGCTTGTATCTGAGTGCAGGTTTATGGGTCTTGTTATTGTTACGGAGGGTTGACCATATATGTACCTACAGTTCAGAGTGAACCAAAGCTAAAAGAATACCAAAATGCCATGACACTGGATAGCAATTTCAACTGATAGAAAAATAAACAAATGTTTCAGAGATTAGATATTTAGATAGTGTTGATCCAAAAAAAATTAAGTAGACGACCAGAGTGAACCTTTAAAATGACAATCAAAAGAAAATGATATTTTTCACAGTTGAATATTTATCGCCAGTTCTTACTAAAGATTAAATCGACCCCTGCAGTTTGCTGAAAATATCGACAATATAGTTTGCTATAAAATGGCAAGATGAATGGATTGGGGAGTGTCAGGTTGTCTCTGCATTCAGGGGGGGGCTGCATCCTTTGAAGGATGCTGTCTATAAATTCATGCCCTTTGTAGGTTATGCACTTCAAAGGTCGAAGAGAAAGCATTGTCAAATGGCTATCACCAGGTGTTCCTTCCCTTACCCTCGAGTCACAAAGCACCTGGCTGGGACACACCCACTTTACCTCTGCACAATGAATCTTGGGATATATTAGGCACCGGATGGATCCTTCACGACTCTGCAGAAGGAGGATGCATTTCTAGACCGCATTTGAAGGAGCCTTTGAAATGGGACAGCCTTGTCACACCACTATAATACATTCGGTCTTTGACTGCAGCCTTAGAAGGGTGCAGCCCCTGAATTCAGACACAGACCCAGAAAATAAAATGTGATGCGGATGTGTGAGGTACAAATAGGCATGTGGTACAGATCAGGTAGTTACACCTTGGATACATGCTACATTCACAAACCAAACAGAATGACTTCTTAATAGATGGCTCTGCTGATAGACAAAGTCAAGTTTCATGTGTGACGTATTGGAAAAACATCAATCTGAATTCAGTCTGAGCTGTTGGCATGGCAGATGAGGAAGGAAGTGAAGTACAGTAAGTGAGGAAGGGAGTGACACAAATTTACTGGCTATCAAAGTTTTATGTGAAACTTGGAAGCATTAATAGGAGGTCATAAAAGATCACAATGTACAATTCGCACGAAAGGTAGATTGCCAACGTCTTCAGGATCGATCACGATATAAAATTATTAGCTTGTCCACACGCAGAATGATCTGTCCCATTGTGGGGACACTCCAGTTATTTCTATGAGAAAAACTCCAATCCCATCATGACAACCTTAACCCCTACCCAACGCTAACTTTAACCATAAGTAACGAAACTAAATATGAGAGTCTGGGCATTTTTGTTTTTTTGATTACATTCACAGATCTTTGTGGGGACCTGAAAAATGGTCCCCACAACCTCAAAATAACAGGTTTTTAATGCATTATGCAGTTATACACAACAAAATGGTACATTGTAACATTAGTCACACATTTAGAATTTATCATGCCTTGAAGTACTACACACTTCTGTGTAAATTTACCCTAAAGCCAGCACATAATGTTTGAGAACATTGACCTTATGCTGGACACTTTGCAGAAGGATAGACACAGAATAAAAAAAGTCCCTCACAATCACACAATTCAGTACCTCAAGTAAATAGCAGAAACCATACAGTATAAGACAAAAAGGAGAAATGTACACAATGCGGAGAGTCTCAATTCTACAAAAAATAAAGATCTGTGTCTCACACAAGATCCCTGCTGACATGAGGGTAACAGGAGAGCAGATGATCTAAGTCAGCCCTCCTCAGATACTCAGTGTAAGGCGGTCCTCTCCCCCTTTTTTAGTAACATTCAGATGAATGCTAGGTAGATCTCCTGCTGTCCCAACATCTGTATTTTCCCCTTTAGCACAGAGACACACAGCATTATACATAACAGACAGACTACTCGTCAGTCTGTGGACAACCATTAAACATTCTGCCTAAGAAGACATTTATTTTTGAAGTTAATTTTTGTGTCTAAAACAAAAATATACAATGTTAGGAAGGCTAACTTTAACGGTATGAGACTGAAACTAGAAACTGTAAAGTGGATGGAGTTAAATAGCAAAACTGTTGAAGAGGCATGAGTGTTTTTTAAAAGCACATTGTTGCAAGTGCAGGAGAACTTTATACCTGTTTCTAGCAAAACTAAATCTAGGAAACTACAACCAAGGTGTTTTACTACGGAAATTAAGAATGAAGTCAGGAGGACTAGGGCTCTCTTCCACAAATGGAAAATAAGTTATGATTTCAAAATAAAGCAGGAGTATCTAAGTCTGCAGGTTGAGTTAAAAAAATAACGTTAGACTTGCTAAGAGGATTGTAGAAAGGAAGATTGCATTGGAGGCTAAGGGTGACATTGAAAGTTTCTTTCAATATTTTAACTCCAAAAGAGCTCTAAAAGCTGAAATTACTAATCTGCAGGAGAGTAAGAGCCTTATAATTGAAAATGAAGTTGATATAGTAAATGAGTTTAATGATCATTTTACACGGGTGTTGACAGTAGAGAATACAAGTAATTTACCACCATTTACTACGAATACAGCGTCTATGACCAATATATGTATGACTGAGGCTGATGTGTTACAAAGCCTAGCTAAGCTCAAAATAAATAAATCGCAGGGCCCTGATGGCACTAGTTAACAGACAGGAGGCAACGAGTAGTTATTAGAGGCACAATTTCACAGTGGGCCTGCGTTCATAGTGGGGTACCGCAGGGTTCAATTTTAGGATCACTATTGTTCTCTAATTTACATTAATGATATTGGCACCAATACAATGCAGTAAACTGGTTAAATTTGCAGATGACACCAAGGTGGGTGGTGCAGCTGATACTGATCTAGCAGCACAGAAGCTGCAAAGGGATTTTGATTTAATTAGCGACAGGGCTGCTACCTGGCAGATGAAATTTAACATAGATAAATGTAAGGTAATCCATGCAGGGAGCAGAAATATAAAGTACAGATTTTATGGGTTCCTTTGAAATAAAGGAAGCTGAATATGAGAAAGACCTCAGTGTGTATGTTGATGCTTCCATGTCCCACTCTCGCCAGTGTGGGGAAGCAATAAATAAAGACCAATAGGATGTTGGGTTACATCTCTAGGTGTGTGGAGTTTAAGTCAAGGGAGGTGATGCTACGATTATAAGATTCCCTGGTAAGACCCCGCCTAGAATACCGTGTGCAGGTTCAGTCATCATACCTTAAAAAGGACACTGCTGCTTTGGAAATGGTGCAATGTAGGGCTACAAGAATGATTCCTGGTCTTGGAAGAATGCCTTAGGAGGAAAGGTTAGCTGAGCTGAATCTGTTCAGCCTTGAGGAAAGGAGACTAAGGGGGGACATGATCCAGGTATATAAGACATAAGATATATAAGATTCTAACAGGTCTGGCTGCTGTTCAGCCAAATGACTATTTCAATCTTAGTGTGAATTCCTGAACTTGTGGACATAAGTGAAAATTAGCTGGAGAACATTTTAAAATGAATTTGAGAAAGCACTTCTTAACACAGCATGTAGTTAGAGTATGGAATAGTCTTCCTGCTAGTGTAGCGCAAGCTAAAACCCTGGGTTCCTTTAAATC
>JAODKE010000037.1:23674883-23693757 GCA_026779605.1 Mormyrus hasselquistii | reverse complement strand
TGTGTGTGTGTGTGTGCGTGTTAACATCAGGTTATTATTGCATAATCATTTGATGCAAATGTTCTTCAGATGACACTGCTCATGTGGCTGCTTGAATGCTATTGCATGTAATTTTGCACCTTATGGTACCAGGCAGCATGAGCGCAGTAAAATTAAGGTTCCAGTATGCAAAATATGTGCTTCACATAAAACAGTTGTAATAAGTAGTCAGTGTTTCACGTACTGTACATTCTTATTGGGTTGTGGCAGCTTTAGGGTGAAAATTAGAAGTTGGGATATTAAATATGCACACTGTGCTGTATGAATGGCTCTGGGCTCTGGCTCATGACCAGTGCAGACATTACCATTTTCTCAGTGTTGACAAAGCAGGTTGCATTAACAATTATTGTTCTCCACCTCTATGAGTGAGGGCCTACCAGGGCTCAGCAAATGAGTTGAACTAACCTTTCTGACCACAGTCTTCCCTATCTTCTCAGTGTCCTCATAAAATATTTAATATGCTTCTAAACAACCAGCCCAGTCCTTCTTGCAATCTTTTTTTTTTTTTTTTTTGATTGTTGAATGATGTCATGGAAATGAGGGAATCGATATGCTAGGCAAACTACACTCTCTGTGACCCTATGGAATAGAGCAGATTCAGCGATTCATGCTTCTTAAAATTCATTTTGTTTGAACTTATATAATTAAGGCTTAATCGTAATGTCGGACACTTGATGCCCTCGATAGATATTCCAGATGGGTCATATAGGAAAATTCATACATGGAGCGATTTTATGTAAATCACTCAATTTGTGGCAAAATAAAATTCCATTGAAAATCACTGTTAACTTTATCTGCCACAACTCAAAGAGTCCTGAAATTTGGAATGTGTATTTTGTGCATCTTACGTGAATGATAAACGTATTGATCCTGAAGGTGATTGTACTTATAAAAATCTGCAATAAAACGACCAAAAATGCCGAACGTGAATTCCGAATGCTGCAGTTGATGGGGATAATGATGGACAAATGTGTTCAATATGGGGTCAAAAGTGCAGAGCTGCAAGCTGTCAAACAGCAAAGGGTACAGAAAAGGGAACATTTGACAGATGCATTGGAAGACTGATAAAGTTAATATACAAAGAAAAAACACCGATGATGAAGGAAGGAGAGTAGAATGATGGATAGTTGGGTAAGTAGGGTATAGGTTACAGGATAGTAGTACCTTGTGCTGTTCACTGATGTGAGGAACTTTCTGAAAATGACTTCAGTTATTATTATTCGTAATTATTATTATTATTTCTTCAACTCTGTGAAAGGGAGAAAGAACATAAAAGCTCATTCTCAGCAATTAACAAATGTACTGAAAAATTATCTGTTGGATTTCAAGAAGAGAAATGGTAGGATACAACTGCAATCATTAAAACTGGAAAAGAAACTGTTTGCTATTGCTGGTTTGTGGTTTTTTTGAAGTCTACAGGATTCAGTCTAATGTGTGGACCCCTGTACTCAGAGTACTCACAAGGTCTTGCTTTCATTTTACTCCTCCAAAGGCATTGCAGTAAATGTGACCAGAGGTCAAATACAGCTGCTCAAATATTTTTCTTACTAAATGGCGGATTTATTGGATAAATAAGTTGTCCGCTTGATTCCGAACCCGTTGTGATTGAATTTTGCCGCTGTGTCAACATCGCCACCGCCCCATATCAGAGGCTGGAGAATCGGCGCTACTGGCCGAGATTCCTGAGTAAATAAAAGTTGGAAATGAATACAGATTTCGAAGGTCTACGCTCCTGTTCCCATATGACATCTGTATCTTGGGGTCATTTTTCACGATTATTGTTCATAAGCAATATTACAGTTGGAGCAGCTGTGTAGAATATACCTTATGGCGGTCATGCAGTTCAACTAAATTAAAGCACGCATACATAGCCGGCTTTGCAAATAAAAAGTGCTTTATTTACCTAAATAATTTTATCTGAATATTTTTCAGTTTCTCGATTAAACAAATTCATTCTATAGCGCAGTATATGGGAGACAAATTATGCATTTAAAAATCCTACTCACCATTCGTGTGGACCTTTGCATTTTAGATTTCGCTTAAGTCAACATTAACTCACCTTAAAGAAACACATAGGCGTGAATCTTCAGGTGAATTTTACAGCAAAAAAATTTTTCATGTTCATCCTTTATCTAGATTTATACAGGAATAATTTTATTTATTTAAAAATATTTTAGCCCCGTTAAGACACAAAAATAACGTTTACAGACAATGACGAAAATCCTTTTTTCAGTTTGAGGAAAGAAGAAGCGGCAGAAAGCTTCTCTGCTTGAAAGGAGCCCAGCGTGTTGGCCTGTTTCATAAGAGCAATGAAAGGACTCGAGGATGAACCGTACACAAGCTTCTGCTGATCGTAAAATATTCAGAAGCATGATTCTCAGTGTGCTTCATATGACAGTAGTTAGATAATTTTTTTAAAGGAAAGTATTATTATTATTATTATTATTATTATTATTATTGTTTTAAGTTTGACGGCGGGATATCGTAGACCTCTGCTGATGAAATCGTACTTGATTAACAGATCCGTGTGGCAAACAGCCTGACATATGGCTGCCGAAGCAGCTGGGAATCGTACCTAAGGCATCCCCTACGGCCATTAACATATTAGAAGCTTTTGTGCAGTCAGACAGTCGGACTTCATCTCGTGCCCAGCTCAGAAAGACAGCACCCCAGAGCTGTTTGATATAGGCTTTCAATAATGCATTACCGTTCAGTCTGCGAGGGAGCTGTTCTTGGTACTGAAATATGGCTGAAATCTGGAGCCCCAGTGAAGCCTGCGTTCATGAGTACATTAGCAAGTGCTCCCCGAGATCGTTCTGCAGGGATAAAAATACAGCTACCAAAACAACTATTCTAATAACTATAAAATCTATAGCGTTTTAATGAACTAGGAAAAAGTAAATGCTTATAAAAATAAAAAATCGACATCCGTTATGGTTAAAATACTTTTATTAAGTGGGTTTTACTGATTTTACAACCACACGGTCATTTTGTTGTTACTATTAGACATCGCAAAGTGCAGTGAGAACGTTGCTTACGTTTTTGTAAGTTTCTGGAATTTGGCGAAACACTTGAAATGAAAACAGTTATTTTCCAAAAACAAATATTTAACGTAAGTTACATAGCTGCAAATATTAATTTAAACTTCACCTTCCAATCAAATCTCATCAGTTAATGCTCGATGGAATTTGGACAACTTTATCGGTATATCTAAAAGCTGAGAATCATGCTGCCTCCCTTAGTTTGGGAAAATATGTAAATATATTATGTCGTCAAACTTCTGGGTGCGCATTTTTAACACGTCACAACTTTCTTTTCTTTTTCTTTTCTTCGTACTACCACTATTAGTATCAAATAAAACACATGGCGTATACTAAAAACACAACAACACTCGAACGTTTTCATTATATTTATAACGGAAATTGTTTCGTTGTTTTTCCAAGAAATTAAACTAAATGTCCTTACTCACAAATCAACCATCCCCTTTCTCCGAAGCCAAATACCAAACAAAAGCAATAAATAGGTCGCATTTCCCCGGTCTACAGCTGTGGCCACTTTCATCAGCCGATTCTGTCAAAACCCCGTTAGCTGTCTGAAAATATTGCATTTTATATCACCAAAACTCGATTAATACTGCATCACAAAACAATTCGTTTTACGGAAAGTCCGGGCTTTGTATTATTATTTAACCAGATAATATAGACCTAACTAATTTGAGACCTATCAAATCATTATTATAATAATAATAACCGAATTTATTAGTTTTTACTGCTATATTATAATCATTGTTGGATTTTTCTGTTGATAATTTTCAGATGATTACGTTTATTTTGATTTTATTTTTATTTTTTAGTCTAGAAAAAAATAAAATTACATACGTATAGTGCTAGACATATAACTTATTGTATTAATGTTGTACTTATTGTTGTTTCTGTTGCTTTCATATGCAATTTGCAAAATAAATAAATAAATAAATAAATAAATAATTAAAAAATTAAAAACTAGTCATGGGACGATGTACACTAAACACTTTTTACACTTCCGCCGAACTGCGCTTTAGAATATAAGAAATTTCTAAAACAGAACATTTCTAATATCTATAGTATCATTCAATGGGTGTAAGTTACCAATTTATTATTGCTTATGCGGAAAACAACTGGCGGTAAATGATGCACGTGTATTTCTCATGTTCCCAGTTTTTGATACAATACTTCCGACAACCGGAGTAAATGAAAGTAGTTCGGGCTGTCAATTCAGAGTAATTAAATAAATCATAAAACACATAGTTAACTAGTCAATTGTTCTTTCTAGACTGATCTTCACCAATTTTCTGAATAGCATATAATGAGATTTAGTCGCAACAAACAAGCTAACAATAAGAACGATAATTATAATAATAATCAAGCTAACAACAACAACGATAATAATAATATTATTAATAATAAAAATAATATTAAATACAGTAAATGTTTTGTATTTAATCGTCTATACATTTGAAGGCAAGAATATTTCGCAAAATGTATAAATGCACTTTAAATAGTTTAATAGTTACGAAATATAATACTGCGATTATTCAGGCAAATTTGTCCGTATACTTGTATGTTTTCTTTGGGTTATTGCCCTGAAATACAATCAATAAGTAGCATAACTTCATAACTACGTGCACTTTCATTCAAACTATTTCACACACTAAAATATTGTACAGGAAAACTGCTTGTACAGTGTTGAAGTATTCATTTTAGATATGCACAGTCGATATTGTTGTATCGTTGTATCTGCTTTTTGTAGTTTTTGAAGATGATGATGCTAATTAAACAGAAACTGCCTATTTGAGAACTATGTAACAACAAGAATGAGCAGCCGATATATCAATTATAAGAATATTACGTGTTTCACTCAAAAACGTAAGTGGAGTTCTCTGTTATTTTTATGATTATTCTTTTTTATTATCATTTCAAGGTGGTGGGGATGTAGCTCCCATTTGTTGGATTTGGCTTACAGAATTTATTGAATATAAACACAACTTAGGAAGACACAATCATAGCTGAAGACTGAAAACATACAGGAGCGAGGAGAAAGACAGTGAGACATCGTCACGGTGCACGTTTCACGTGGGCGTAGTTTGTAAACATATCTGTGCAAAAAAATAAAAAATTACTTGTATTTTTTGTTGTTTTGTTTTCCTTAGGCAATGCGAAAATGCCATTCTGTTCTTATATGAGAACAGGCTGCACTGATGCCTTTCACAAACGTCTTCCGCTAGTGCTTATATAGTTATTTGAATGCACAGAATGTTTGTACTGCAAATGATAGGATACAAAAGTGTTCTGTCAGATACCATCGGAAAAATAAATAATAGTTTTTTGAATAACTTAATAGAACTGAATCGTGCAGGTTAAAGATCCATTTTTTATTTTAAAATTCCGTATCCATTTATCCATGTTTTTATTTTAACTTGGGATTCAGATTCTGAATTCTGAGAAGGTGTCATACATATATACAGTTAACCATATTAACATACTGTATCTAGCTAATGAACATAACCTAAATAACTATATATCTTAGTGCAAATTCAAAGTAAATTTCTGCGGTGGCAACCAAGGTCATTTTACAGTGGTATGAAAGGAGTGGCAATTTCTACGTTTGGAGCTCTTTTTATAATCATGCAAACCTTCGAAATATTGACCAGGGAGAAAAGTTACGCGCATTACGGGCAACAATGAAAGTTGAGACCAATATTTGATGGATTTTTAAATGTTAAAGCAATGCATTTTCAAACGTTGTTTATTTATTTATGTAATCACATAAATAAATAACCAAGCTAGCAAATGAACTTTACAGTTGCAAATAATGAGGTAACAAACAGATAACCTTATTTTTTTTTTTTTACAATGTTTAGCAATTTAATTGACACACATTATATGAAAGCATATTACCACATTAAAAAGAAATACATAAATTAAATAAAATTCAGAGGACAGACGACTTTTTATCCAACCAACCAAGAATGGGGTATATACTGGATCAGCAAACATTTGCATACTTCACATTCATCAGTGAAACGAAGATGACTGGGGAGAAGACAAATAAATAAAACATATCGTAATAATAAGCCTTATACATCCGGTTCCATTAATATACCACGTTTAAAGCCTTCGTTAAAAGGAAGACAGAAATTTATATTTATTTGGATGCTCCTTGGTCCCAAAACACGGTCAAAAGCAACTATTTTTTCAGTCAGTTAATGGGTAGCAGAAAATTTTAGCCGCTTTTGTTTTTGTCTTTGGTTACAAAACCATACGCGCACCACATTCTTTTTGAGGTCCAGTTTCTCTGCTATTGCTGCTATCTTCTCTGACGACGGTCGAGGCTGAACAGCAAAGTATGCCTCTAAAGATCTTTTTTCCGGTGCTGCTATCGATGTCCTCTTACGCTTCTTCTCCCCCCCGTTAAAAATGTCAGGTTTGCTCATTTTTTCTCTTTGCGCTCCCTCAGCCTCTTCCAGCCATGCTTGAAGAATAGGTTTAAGCGCTATCATGTTGTTGTGCGAAAGAGTTAATGACTCGAAGCGACAAATCGTACTTTGACTTAAGGAGCCCACACCAGGGATTTTCAGATTGGCAAGTGCAGCACCAACGTCCGCTTGGGTTACACCGAGCTTTATTCTTCTTTGCTTAAACCGCTCTGCAAACGCCTCTAATTCCCTTGGATCGGTGTCGGAGTCGTTAATGGAGGGAAGTCCGTTTGTGGGGAGTCCTGGCGTGCTCTGGGAACTTCCGTGATGGCCAGGTAAAAGCCCGTGATGCGTAAGGGGAGAATTCATATTCATAGCAGCCTGGTGGGAAAGATGGCCCAGGCCGTGCATGTGTGAGTGCGGATGGGCAGAGGTGGAAATCAGTCCTCCCCCACCGCCGCCGCCTCCGCCACCTCCGGTCCCGTCGTGTCCACCGGTCATTAAGGTCAGAGAAGGCGAGCTAATGTGCTCCATGAGGTCTGGGGGTTCAAGGTTCTGGTGATGGTGGTGGTGGTGGTGATGATGATGGTGGGCGAGAGGCACGGTGGAGGTCGACGAGCACGGCACGCTGCTCATCGTGTGGTAAGTCGCATCAGGCTTGAAGGGATGGGTCTTGCCCTGAGACACTGCGATATCCACGGCTGCCAGGGCTTCAGCGCGGGCCAGGAGCGTCTCATCTAGGCTGGCAAAGATGTTGCTCTGCAGCTGAAAGTGGAAGGAAGGAGAGAAACGGTAATGGTGAGAAAAAAGGGTATCAGGAATAAATGGATATGTTAACCTCAGCTGGGGAATACTGTCATCATAGACCACATTCTGAATATTCCTTTCTGAAGTTGAAGTCATAAAAATTAATACAAAAAGGCAGAAGTCGCAGCCTTCGGTGAATATGCCTTCAAAAAAGATCACAGGCGTTCAGATGATTGCCGTGGAATACATGAAAAAAACATTAAGCGCCGCTTGTCAGATTGTGCCTTGCAGTACTCCTTCTTATTACAAACGAGCAGACCCTGGTATAGAAAGAGGCACAAGATAACTTTAGCTACTTTACCTGTGGAGTCTGCAGGCAGGCTCTCCGTATTGCCTCCGAGCTGGAATGAAGAGTGGTGTACTTGTGTTCAGGTAAAGTCGGGTGCATGGCAAAATGTGGTTGTTTGCTGTTCATGGACATCATAATTGCGGATCCTCGAAATAATTAAAGTGCACAGGAGAAAGGTACCGCTCCGGGTTTGTTCACCAGTGATGCAATAACTAGGGGTGTTGAGTGCAGGTTTCGAGTCGGGAGATCATACGGTGATGCTTGCAGCCCCAGTCGCACTCGTCTGTTCGCTGTTTCCTACTGCTGGGATGAGAAGAGCTCCTACACCTGAGTCCCTCAGATCTCGTCAAGCGATTGCGGCTTCTCTCGCGAGACACTAAGCCGTGCAGGCTGACAGATGACAGACGCTTTAAGTCCAGTTGCCTCTCTAGCACTCCGACACGTCGACGGCGGGATTCTTTTTGAGGACGGAGAGGTATAAAGCATGGGTTCTACACCTGTAGATTGTGCGCAGGCGTATTCGCTGACAACTGTTTTTGAGCAAGCAAACATAGCCTACTAGCATTACACTAATTTCATTTATCTATTTTAGGTTTGTTATGACTATATGAGACGTAACTTTTTAATATAATAAATGTCAATTACTACCTGGAAATCTCAATAAAACAACAACAACAACAATAATAATAATAATAATAATAATAATAATAATAATAATAAAAGTAGTTTAACCAGGTCCAAACTTAAAATTTTAACCTACATTAAAAGTATTGGTAGATCCTATATATTCTAAAACTTTATAGATATAATAAACTATGATTGTCTTACCTATGTAATCTTCAGTATATGAACAATATTATTAAAACCATGAAATTATATTTAAAAAATGTCAGTATCATATCCTCATCGATAACATCTACTGGACGGAGTAAATCGAAGCATGCTGAATCACAAGGGCTCCCTGGGGGAATGTAGAAGTCTCGCGAGCTTTGCGTAACTGTGAGGCTTGTTATTAGCGTCAAGTTCAATAAAGTGTTTCTGGGCAAACAGAAGAGCTATTGGAAAGTTAAGTGGGGTTTTGTTATTACTGAAAGCGCATTATACTTTTTTAAAAACGTCCGATTACTATTATTATTGACATTTATTTCTTTCATGTACCTATGGATACGGAGATATGCTAATTATTAATACGGCAGCAATGTTTGTGGTTTATCAAAATAACTTATGCAGGCATACATGACATTAATTAAAAGAAACCTGATGTTTGAATTCGAAGTGTCGCATTAAAATCGCATTTGTTACAATCACAAGACTTAACTTTTTGGGCAGGAATAATCATACACTGATCACTCGGATAGCGACTTTTAGGTAACCTATACTCATGCAAGTTTTATGTAACGTATACTCAACGATGCAAGAGACAGTTTGATATGGGGGTACTTAATTTAAATACTAAGGTCTATTTTTTGGGGGGGATGAATGAATCCAAAGGAAGTAATGGGCGGTTGACGCCCCTCCTCCGGTTACTTACGCCCCTGCCCGCACTAAACCATTTGAACACACACGATGTATCAATACGCAACCGTTATAATACACCCTTACGGGTCTACATCCGATACGTAAAATAGTACGAAACGTAGATATAAGAAACTAGCAAAAGTACATTCCAGTAATTTCTGTCTAGTTTATAAGTCAAGGATAGTAAACCTAGTCAAGCATGAATTTGTTTTTGGTTATGTCACGTAGCACTCTTAATAACTGATAGGTCTAAGAATTAACATTTTAAAACTGATTTTGCTTTCATCCGAATTCCTGCCATGACTGAACCACGCGACTGGGAAAGCTGTCTAACGTCAACTGGCTTACACTTAAAACTTAATTAGCCTTAAATTTGAACGAAGAAGGTAAACAAATGTATAAAAAGAGTATTGGTGACAGTTGTAAAATCTTCATCTAATGAAGCATTTTGGAAATAGCCTATTCGATCATTAAATTAGGCAAAGCTATGATTGCGCATTTGATGAGGCCGTTTTCCTTAATGTGAGGTTTATGGGGAAGCATCAAAGAGGCACACTGATTAAACATGCTGTATTATCTACTACAAACGTTTAATCTCTTTACGTCGGGTCTTTGCGTTGTATAGTATAATTATTATTGAAAAATATATATACATAAATATACATGCAATTAGTTGTACGACTGTTATGTATGTATGCATGTATTTGTGCCTATACACGTATGCATATGATGCATAAAATCACAACATGAATTTTAAGTCATGCATTGGGTCACACTTTATGAAAAGAATGAATGAATCCATGAATTTGGTATACATGGTTATGTGGGTGTTTAATTTATCTAGCTATCTAGCATTGTTGTAATTGTTGTTAATTTAACGATACCATGCAGTGGATCCCCTGCTTTTATAGATGTGTAATAGTGTCTTATTGGGAAATGTAATTGCTAAAGTTTCCTTTATGGACTCAAATCCAGATGCAACTATGTAAGAATAGACATTGCATTTTTCATTGTGTTTTGAGGTTTTGTGGTATCAGGTGAATTGATGACTGAAATTTTCCCAGTGTGACTACCTTAGCAACAGTGAGTCAGTGTTTGTGTCTAGTGTCCTGTGATGGAGAGGAATCTAATCCATGCTGCACATGACACTGAATTTCTCAGACAGCCAGGATCCATGTGCATGGTTGAAAAGTTTTATCCTTAAAAAAGAGAAAATCAATAATTGCCCGTTATTTGTATTTTTATTACAATTATGATGCGGATTGGGTTTTATTTGAATTCAAGTACAGTCTTTCCTTATGTGAATCTGCTGTAAGAAAAAAAAAACAGATTTGTAAAGTTCTGACTCAGAGTTCCAGGAATAACCCTAATATTGAAAATTGTAACATACTGTAACATAAACTTTTCTTTTAAAATTTCTAGATTTGTAAAGTGCTAAAGTTTTAGTTTCTGCACTGGTAATTACATAAAGATCCCATAAAGGATCTCAAACGATATAACCCTGCATTCCATGTAGTACTGATATCATGAGCATCTGTGCATTGTTGCATTGTTGACAAAACCTGTTTATTTAAGTGTTTGCTGGATTTAAAATACTGAAGTAAAACTATTCTGAGAGGACTCAGATGTGGTGCTTTTAAGGATGACATGGATAGAATACAAATATATTCTTTGTGTGACAGAGTACATTCTAAAGCTGGGTGTTGTGATCTTCCAGCCATAGATGTATGCCAGACAATTAATACTATGACTTCCGATTGCAGTATCTATTGATCTTGTCTATGGACTTATTTTTCATTCCTAAATGGAGCATCTCCAGGTTCAAATTGTAAGGGTAATGGAGGCCTGCGAATCAGCAGTCCGCATGGTGTCTTCATATTAGGCTTCTCTCCGTGTGAAATGGCACCTTACCATTTTGCCTGGAAAGGTTTAGATTGCCCTAAGAGCAAGGCAGAAGGTGAGTGGCCGCTTCTTGCTCAGCTGACCTTTTCCATTCAAAGCTTAATCAGTGACAAATGCTTGCATTAATTACCCCTGTAGTCCCATCCCAGTCCTCAGAGCTTCTGTGCCTCCAAGCGGTGACTCAAAAGGAGGGCGACACGCTGATTAGCGTGTGTGCATATGTCTCTGTGTGTGTTAGTGTGTGTGTGTGTGTGTGTGTGTGTGTGTGTGTGTGCGCGCAGAGCGGCTGGGGGCGGATGAGGCATTGCCACCATTTCACGCCGCTGGTTGCTCAGGGACCAGGTCCTGCCCACCTGCAGCTTTCATTTACTGATTAGCAGCACTGACCGTGCTGAGCCCCACTGGCTGTGACCCTGGGAGGCGCAGGATGCACTGCGTGATCCATGGCGTTGTAAAGATTTTCAGATTAACTCACTCCCAGCCGGAACTTACTTTGGCTTTTCTTATTATTTCGCTCCACTCTCAGGTTCATAGCTTTCAGTTGCCCCTAAACATTGTCTGTGTGTTGGTAACACATACCGACCATTCTACACAGAACAGTAACTCTTTTTTGTTTTGAAACATCTGTTGTATGTGCGAGGCAGAGTTTCATGTGGATCAAGTCCATAAATGTTAAATAACTGTTCAATGTGTCCTTGCACATAATTGGCTATTTGCACTTGTATCCATTTATAAGGGACTGGAGGGAGTATGGTTGGTTTACAGTGATTGGTTGGCTCTTGAAATAAGTATCAGGTTTATTTGGAGAGAAAGGCAGACAGAAATGACACGATAATGTCTTTGGATTGTGAAAGATGAAATTACTGGTTACTTTGTGTATTGAGTATTTTGGTTAGATATACAGGTAACACTTTACTTGAGGGGTCATAAGAAACTCAGTTACTACTCAAGAGCAAATCATTAACTATTATAATTCTTGCATGAAATACATGAACCGTCATGGCTGCCTCATGATGAACCAACATGGGATCAGTATTTCGCTAACACTTACTATTTAATTAATGCATTAAGTAAGAATTCACAACTACATTATCTGTGTCCCCTCAAGTAAATTGTTATCGATGTACATTTATTCCTAAGTAAAGTTTCGAGCATCTTAAAAGTTAATACAAGATACAAGGGAACAAGTGTATAAAACAGGAAACGACCCCCAACATAATGGCATTATTAGCATGTGTAGTCATTTGCTGAGACATTGCTTTAATATGAGACACTTTTTGCTACTTGTGGTCATTAATGTCCTTAATTTAAAAACAAATTCAGTAAACAGTGAATCAAAAAGTGTTTCACCCAGAGCAGCATAAAACAACATATGCATGAAGGTGTAAAAAAAGAATCGGTAAATGTTAGTCTAGTCCAAGTGGGGAATAAACTTTTATGATAATCTTATATCATCATCATCATCATTACATCATTACATAATAATACTGACTCATAATGTTCAAAATCTGCCTTTGCAATGATGTCCTCCACGTTCTGTGGCTGGTGATAGAAGTCTGCTCCACGGATGCTTATTTGTTCCACAGGCTTCATTCTGCATGTGTCAGTTCAAATTAGGCCTCTGGATGTTTGCGGTGTTGACAGTGATCTCCCCCAGATCTCTTCCAGATCTCCCCCAGTTCTCCCCCAGTTCTCTCTATATTTAGACCTAATATACTTAACACAATGAAATACGGTAATGATAATGGAAGAAGCAGTCATACAGAATATGAATAACCCAATGTGTAATACGAATACAATACAGATCAGCAATCTTTGATAATACTTGAACTTTCCAAAGTTTTTTTTGCTAAATCGCTTCACATAAATACAAGTATACTCAGCTATATAGTAATGTATTCCCTCTCCATAATAATAATTAAGACAGGAAGATACAATAAAACGCAGTGACCAGACTTAAAGACCACATTTTATTTACATCATTTCAGACATTTGTATGATGTTCACAGGGATGGTTATTATCTTCTTTTTAATCCTGCGAATGTCTCTCGGAAGCAGTGTTCCAACCAGACCTTCCCTTTACTGACATTGTTCTGAAGTTAAGGAACAAGCGGATATAGACGCAGCATCGGAAGCACACAAAGGAAGGATACCTTCATGGTCTGCCTCTTTCCTAAAAGCGAAGACAAGCAAACAGCTTCATTTATTTCCTTGCATTCCTGATGAACCATATGAATGTTGCCTGTGTGCATATATGAATGTATGCTATATATCTTAGGAGAGGAAGCTGATTATCACAAACGAAGTCCATCGCTGGATTACTGAGGGCACTTGAAGCACTTCAGGAGTTGTTATTTATGCTGTTATTCGGCATTAAGGTGATTTTATTGCTTTGCCTTCAGGCTGGATTCGGCACACATGTCAGCGAGCCGCTCTGCAGATGAGGCCCCTGCAGCACAGCGACTTGTTCTCATCAGAAGGCCCTGGGGACTGCAGGCGGATTATTATGGTAATATTATAGCCCTTCTGCCCTCTCCACCAGCACAGCTGGGCTGCCGCATCATTACAAGTATTGTAACAATCTGTTTGGCGCAGCACAGGATGAGCGCTACACGCATGGATCACGTGTAACGTGATTAAAATTTGCAGCCTGAATGAAATGTAAAGCATGTTTTGAACCCCTTGCTCAAGTTATCCAGATAATGTGAGTGTGTGCATATGTGTGTATGTGTTTCTAAGTATATGTTTTATGAGTCTTATTATATTTAATGAAGGGGATTTGGAAGGCTTTTGCTAAAATTTTGAATAGGCTAAATTGTTTATTCATTTTTTAATTACGTAATGTGAAATCATCATTTTGCCAGGTAGGTAAAAAATTAAGGCAGAAATGATTCCTGATTTAGACCGTAGTCATTCAGTTAGTTGGGCTGATTTCATTTATCTCTTTTGTTACCTCCATCTTCCTTCAATGGACTGTGGCTCACAGTGTTTCACATCATGTTTACAATCTCAAGGCTTCATATCACATTAATTCATCCAGGCAATGATATGATTACCGGTTACATCTCAGATACATGCCAGAAATATCTGAAAGACTGTTAGTAATTGTTAGTGGTTAATTTCTTCCGTCATGTGGTCTGAAACCAGCTGTGTCCATAATGACATATAGAGAAATCATTAAATTAGCATTTGGGGTGACAGTGTTGTTCATGAAACTTTGAGCGACATTCATTTACAGGATATATGTATCCATCCATCCATTTTTCTGTAACCACTTATCCTATTCAGGGTCACAGTGGGTCCAGATCCTATGGGCACACAGCAGGGAACATCCAGGTTGGGGTGCCAACCCATCACAGAGTGCGCTCACACAGACACGCCATTCACTATGAGCAATATGGTAATACCGATTAACCTCAGCATGTTTTTGGGCTGTGGGGGGAAGCTGGAGTACGCAGAGGAAACACGACACGACAACATGAGGAAAACATGCAAACTCCACACATATAGAACCCTGGTGGAGACTTCAACCCGGGTTCCAGCAGTGTGAGGCAAGAGTGCTAACCAGTGTACCACTATGCCACCCTGCACAGCATGTATCGTATAGGGATATTTTTTTCCTTTTTAATATGATATTTGGACATAGCATTCATTAAAATGTGAAATACGCAAATATAAATTGCACTAATTGTCTAGATTCTAACTCTTTACTCTGGCATGGGTAAGTAGGGGGGTTGGAGCCTGTTTCAGGCTGCATGGAGACACCTGGGCCAAGATTGGGGTCCATGACAGGGCACATGCACAATCGTGCTCCATGGGCAGTAACTGCATGCTTTAGAGTGTCCAAGAAATCCACACACGTTGAGGAAAACGAGAGGCACACACAGAGTCAAGGCAGTATTTGAACCCTCAGCCCTGGGAGTACGAGGCAATACTGGCAACTACTGAGACACTTTTTTTTGCTGTTGTTTGTCCATAAGATCAACCTCTACCATAGGGTGCAGTAAATAAGCAGATTACTGTGTGAAACATAATATATCATCAAGTGCTATCAGTCGTCATATACTTTGTTTCAAAGAAACAAGATGGTTCTGTGATATCAAATATTAATTCTTTCTGTCTTTGTTCTATTTTTGGTACTCACTTTAATGTAATTCTATGCAGATATTAATAGAGAAGCAAATCAATTACAGACAAACGAGAAGAAAGGCCCTTTTGAATGTTCTAAAATGAACTAGAGAAAAAAAATCATAATATTTAATTACATATGTTACATATTTAATTACATATAGTGTCTAATTACATTTAATTATAAGCACGTCACACTTTTTTTTTTTGCATTTGCTCAGCTGCATAGAATTCTCTAGAAACTCGAAGCAGCAACTTGACCCTATAATAATCTTCAAACAAGTTCTAATTAACTTATTTGAAAGACAAAGAGAAAAACAGCCGGGCTAATTGTAAGATTACCAAATACATTACCTGAAGCAGAGGTGCAAGTCAGGCTCATTGTTGTCACCTTAACAAGGTGTGACGGGGAAACGTTTGCTTACAGAACCAATACACCTATTAGGGTCGCGTTTCCCCCACATAAGAGCTTATTAATTATTTGTGGCCGTCTGACTTTATGTTTTGATGCTGGTGGCCTGGTCAGGGATTATAATTACCACTTTGCTGTCTGTATCATATTTATCCCCCTGTTCTTCGTGCCATATTACTCACGCATCTTCTCCTCCTCCTGGTACACAAGACCAAAAGTGCAGGCACATCATTTATTGATAAGACAAAAAGAATGTAATGAAATTATCAATGTTCTTGAATTAATTATGAACATGATTAAGAAAGCTAAAATCTCTGGAGCCAGGGTCTCATTACGCATTCAGTCTTAGGGACTGCTTTCATTCAGGGCAGGGAATAGGCTTTGAGCACACAGTGCTTTGCCTTTACCTTTCCTTCACATTCTCATCCTGGCCGGAGCACAGTCTTCCGGGCTCGTCTTGACCCTTTTGCTTGGTTTCCTGACACCCAAAGCGCAGTCTGTTTTTATTTTTTCATAACCCAAGCGGTGTCCTGACTCAGTGGCCTGCACCTCTCCCTGGAGCCTGCAGTGGATCCCAGATCACCGGCAGCCTTTCTCCGCTGCTTCTCCACCACTGTCCCTCGAATGATGTGAGTACCCTGGATAAATGTCCTTCTGGGCCAGTTTACTTTCTGTTAAGTTTTAATGCATCTTTTACCAAAATTAGAAATACCATATTTCTTATAACTATTAGGAATGTAAGATTTTTGGATGTTTAATCTTTTAAATTGTTACCTGGATTATATTGATATCAGTCTGTTTTTTGTAATTGAAGGGTGCTTATCTGGGAACTGTACAAAGAGTGCTGAAACTCTTACTGCCAACTTTTACTGGGCATTACAGTCACTGGGTTCAACAGCACCATTAAACTGTATAACGATCATCTCTTTCTGAAACGGGAGCTTATTTTAAGCTTACCTTTGCAATCCAATAAAAGGGAACCTTCATAGATTACAAATCATATTTTATACACTTTTTTATATGGTCATGAGCAATGTTGTTCATATTATGTATGGAATTAACTACAAAGTAATAATGATTTGACATTTAATAATGTATCACCGGTACATGCACAATCCAAGTCTTACTATTGCTTATTTTTTTCTTTGCTTCTCATATTTTTATTAAATAAATTACACATATTGGAAAACATTAAAATCACTGGATAGCTATTGTGGATAAAGTGAATTTGACAAGATCTTTCACTGTGTTGTCAAGGCATGCATTTCTCTGCAAAGTCAATCTTAAAACAAGGGGATATTATGGGATGATTAGATGACATATTTGCATTTTCTTACTTCCTAACAGTCACTGACTGGTGTTTGACTGGTGTTCAGGGGGCTGTCAAGGCAAAATTATAATTATAATTGTATGTATGCAAGAGTAACATAGAAAATGATGTTACTTTTTTATTACTTACGTCTAATCACAAAAGAAATCTGTTTTCACAAGTAAGAGATCCATGTGTTTTAAAACGGCAGCAGGAGCTGACAGTGGTGTAGTATATGACCCTGTGGGTTTTGGGTAGGACATCCTTCTGCTGTCAAGAAGAAAATAAAGTGTTTTTATAAAACAGTAGTACAGAAGAGAAGTAGGACTTGTTCAGTATAAATTCTTCATACTAATATATATAATCTTTTGGAAGTTTCGAAAGAACAAAAATAAAAATAAAGTAAATGTCTTATTATTATTATCATTATTATTACTGGTAGTGTATTAATATTACATTACTGATTGTTGTATTACCACAGTTGGTTTGTGACTTTATGAAAGAACATCATGAGAATGAGAATGTGTATGAGGGAAGGGTTGTTTTGTGTTTGCTGGACCCATATTTGAGTGCTTCTGTGTGTGTGGGGGGGTGTAAATAATTTGACTAAATTATTTACTGCCCTACATTTAATCCCAGTCAAACAATGCATGTTTACAGCAACACAAAAATACTTTTTAAAAAAGGCCTTTAAGGCTTTGCTCTGCTCAGAAGGGTTAATGGACACGAGAGGGGCCTTGGATTGATCGGGGTATTGAATCGCCCATAAAGCTGCTGTTATTGGATATTACCCTGCTATCAGCCTGCCACGATGGCACAGATAAGAAGTGCTAACCGAGGAGAATGTTCCTAGCGGGCAGATAGGGTTTCCGGTCCCACTGGGCCGAAGAGCCACATGCTGCCAGCTCAGGAGCTTTTACTTCATCGAGTAAATCCAAGGCTTATCAAGTTACTGCCCCCTAACTGCTCAAATATTTAACTACTCTCATTAAAGGTTGCTAAAGCATGTAGCTGACAGAAACTAATTAAAATGCATCTGTTTTTCATAGATAATGCTTGATTTCTATACGGTACAGGAAAAATAAAAAAGATACTGGTCTTGCAGTCCTGCACAGTCAGACGCAATAAAACATTTGGTGTAAAGACATTAACCAGAGTTTGCATTTTTAGTACTGCTGATTTTAGAAAGTATGCTATCGCAATGTGATTTGCTTTTTATTTTATAATGGAATGTCATAACAAAACATTACGATAAATTTTAATATTAGAAGAAAAAAAAACATTTCATTATGCTCTATGATTACTAAATTTTGAGTAATCTTTTTGAGGGAGTAACATATTGGTTTGATTTTAAATGAAGAATAGGCCCTGTAATTAGGCTGTAATGCAGTAATGGTCACTTTTACATTATAAGGACTCACTGGATGAACAGCTAGGGAATGCGAACGGTCACAGAGACGTCAGCCGCTAAACTGCTGCTCAGCTGCTCCACAGGATGCCGAGCCTGAGAACATCTGCTGTGGGCGGCTGGCCAGTCGCTACGGCCCAGATGCTCTCTTTAGCGCCATCATTATTTCAACAGCAAGTTCTGATATGGCAGCCCACAGGGTTTTAAATTCGCTCACTGGCTTGCTTAGGAACTTCGCCTGACACCTTAGACAATGTGGATAATGTGAAGTCAGAGGCTGCTTAGGATGCACAGGAGGCTACGTCAGACAGATGTATACCTAAAACTCTGATGTTTATGGAAGAGAAACTGAACTCTTTAAAGAACTGAACTCTATAAAGATGTTTTTTCCTTTTCCAATTTCAAGATCTTTATATGCAGTATCAAAGGAATCATGGTTGCTGATTTGAGGGTCTCATTATGGGGTGGACAACATTAACTAATGTAATAACTAATGTAATGATTTAATCCCAGCTGTGACCTGTCCTCAGTGTAGGTGGAGGTTAATGACACCATACTTATGATGATTTAATCCCAGTTGTGACCTGTCCTCAGCATAGGTGGAGGTT
>JAODKE010000037.1:23631190-23654963 GCA_026779605.1 Mormyrus hasselquistii | reverse complement strand
GGTACACCCTGGGCATGTATATCACAGGGCTGGGGTACACCCTGGGCAGGTCCATCACAGGGCTGGGGTACACCCTGGGCAGGTCCATCACAGGGCTGGGGTACACCCTGGGCAGGTCTATCACAGGGCTGGGGTACACCCTGGGCGGGTCCACCACAGGGCTGAGTACACCCTGGGCGGGTCCATCACAGGGCTGGGGTACACCCTGGGCGGGGTGCTAGTCCAGCACAGGGCACATACACCTACTTGATCATTTACATTGAGTAATTTAGCAGTATGTCTTTAGACTGTGGGAGGAACTTCGTATATCATGGGAAAAAGTACAAACTCCACACACAGGGAGAATGTTTGAAAGGCCAATCCTGGAGAAGTGAGGCAACAGTACTGAGGCACTGTGCCTGCCCTGATTCTGTTCCATTTGATCTACATCAATATTCTAAACAATTCTGTGAGAAATTTACCA
The DNA here is from genome assembly GCA_026779605.1 of Mormyrus hasselquistii. Classification (NCBI taxonomy): domain Eukaryota; kingdom Metazoa; phylum Chordata; class Actinopteri; order Osteoglossiformes; family Mormyridae; genus Mormyrus; species Mormyrus hasselquistii. The sequence continues at coordinate 23,654,500 of JAODKE010000037.1, read as the reverse complement.
GAATTATATCTGTGAAAATAATGTCATTGAAGCAGTTTGAGAATATTCTCACTCCAGACTTTTATGTCACATTTATGTCACCTGTACTACTTTGTATTTGCAATTGTTATAGAAAATGAATGCATGTTAATATTTAGAAAGTCAAATTTTGCATGAACAATAAGAAATACCAGGTTGTTAAACAAAAGGTTTTATGAATATTATTCAAAGGTGTTACATAGCTGAATAGATACCAAATTCACTGTATATGAGGCAGTGTTCATCTAATTAACAATCAAAGTATTTTATACACTGAGAGAATGTACATCATAAGAGAAAAGCTTTTACCAATTACTGCTAAATACTATAAGCCTGAATGGAACGGGGGGGGGCTGATGATACCATTTATTGTCAATAACGGGTTGCATTATGCATGAGCACACAAAGCAGGGGGAGGGGTGGCATCAGCGGAGGCTAAAGCCCACGTTGTAGCTGTTTACATCTCTGGACTTCCTGAGAACTGGTGCTGACATGAGCCATTGACATTTAGAAGTCAGACACATGCACCCCCACAGTCAGACTGGAAATAGTCTGCTTAATGGGTTCTGTCATTGTTGTGGTTTCTTTTTTCCCCTTGTAACACTGGGTGTAGGACAATGTGAGGGTTGCATGGAATTCATGAAAATACACACACTGCAGGCAGCGCTAATGGAAGCTGCTGTGGGTATCTGGAGATTCTGTGCAGCACTAAACTGCAGCTATATTTGGATGGTGGCTCTCTCTCCTGCATCCTGCTTGCGGCTGTGGTTCTGCTGAAAAGCAAATTTATGCGACCAATCGCTGTCCTTAAGGAAGGATGGAGGGAGATCCCAGAAGGGTTTGTGGCTTCCTTTACCGGAAACATGCATCACCTTTACCAAAGTGCTGCTGTTAAAATGTTGCCTTCACATGTTTGATTTCTCTCTCTCGTACCCTCTCTTGTTTTTGTATACTTTTACAATTTGATTTCTAATTATTACCTTAAAATTCCACAAATATTCCAAATTTAATGTGTTTACAAATATATGACAACAATTGTCTTTGTTTTTTCTATGCATTTTGATACAAACCAAAACTTCTGAAAATACACATATCAGGAGTTTGCAAACAGATGGTACAACTTCTTAGCCTTCATATGAATTTGTAAATTTTAACATTTAATATTTCATACACATGCTGACACAGGAATACGTATATTCCACATAGAACCGACTCAAAACAGAGTGTTGGACTATTCAATGTAAAATGCAAGTTTTTTTAGCCGTATCAGCTGGTTTGTCAATGCATCTATCTATCTATTAAAATAAGGATGCATAGAAATTGGCCGCGTTCCTGTCGTAGTCTGAAGCTGTCCTTAGACATTCAAAGTAATTTCTAATATTAATTCCAGAGGACCCCTCCCATTCAAATAGGCTTAGGTTAATTAAGATGATCCTGTCCCACAGAATAATATCATTGGGAAAATCCTCTCATTTTGCACACATCCTGTTCTTATTATTTTATTAAGCCTAATAAGGTACACTTGTCTACTCTTTTAAGGCAGTTCTGTTATTGCAAAAATTACTTGAAAATGTATGCAGTTGTGGCTAAATTGGACTTTGTCCCCAAGGTAATATTCAGACTGATGGCAGGGTGCTGGGTAGCCTCCGGGACACATCAAATTCAATCTATACTACATGGATTCTGTGACAGAGAAAGAGGAATTCCCGTGGACACCTAACATTTTTGACATCCTGAATTCGTTGCTAGGCATGGTCTGCATGGCGACTTCCACTAAGCATGTCATTGGTACATGATGGTTAGGATTAGTATGACTGAAGGTATTTGTCATTACATTTGCTGTATGTTGAATAATGTAAACTGTGAATTACACACAAAAAAAAAACCTACAAACTTTAGAAACGGCAAACATATTCACGGGAAAGTTATCGCCTGCAAAAATGATAGTAGATATCTGAAGCGTGACTTTCTCTCATGGCTGATTTTATTGTGGCTGCCAGTTGTACATATTGGAAATCCTCAGGACCAAATGAAATATAGTATTTGTGTGTTTTTTTCCTTGCTTTTATTTCTCCTTAGAGAAAAAAACTAAACTATTTATCTACATGCGACCGTATTGAAATGTATATTTGTGCACCGTAAAATGATTTTAGAAAAAGGAATTGCATCTACCACCACAAATCTGAGTTTGTGTGGTTTTCATGTTATTGCTATACTGCACAGGGTTCCAACCTGGTCAGTCAGTGTGTGTGTATGGTGTGGGGGGGGGTATGTATATATTGAATCCCCACAATGTGATAAAAACCTGCTACTTTGATATTGTGGGGGGACACATTTTTTAAAAAAATCTGTGGCTGCAATCAAAGAATGAAAGAAGTCTTTGAATTGGTTACTTAGGGTTAAGGTTAGGGCTGGGTAGGGGTTAAGGGTGTCATTGTAGGGATTAGGGTTTTGCCCGTAGAAAGGAGTGGACAGTCCGCAGAAAGATCTGAATACAAATGGCTTTGTGGCTGTAATATGTGCCATTTTGTAAGAGTATTTCTCAGACCCAGCTTGCATCACTGTCCCAAGTGGGGGAGAGGCCAAAGAGTAAAACAACCGACAAAATCCTATTGTTAGGTCATTGACTTTGTGGCAAGATAATGAGGCATTTAATTATATTCTACTGATAATAAATTCCGTATCATTCATTGTTGCTTACAGAATGTGTGCCATATTGTGTTGCTTGTTATTTAGGATTAAATGTTCTTTGTGTTTGTTTGCAAGTACGCAGAGGATCCATGGACAAAACAAACTGAAGTGAGGGCAAAATAAAGATTAAAATTTAGCATGATGCATAATTTCATCTGTGCAAGTAAGTCACAGCTAAAACACCTCTTCTGACCCTTTTACTGGTGTTGTCCTTATACCTTTTTAGAAAAAATTCTTGGTAGGAAGGTGGGAATAAATGAAGGTGAAGTGGTGAACAAACACATAGCCCAGCTATTTAATAACGCCACAGTGTTGATTTATTATAAGTAAAAAATAAACTTTAGAGCTGTAGAGGCAGAATAGTTAAGGCATTAAACTTAGTGTAGTGGTGCATCTTTGTGCAGGTTCAAGTCCATCTCACAGCAACATGGCATCTGACCTTTGGAGTGGTACAGCTCAGTGGGATGGCGTGTGATCAGTAAGTCAGTGCTTTCACTGTTAGGCACTTAGGCCCTAGAAACTGGGGCCACTCCTGCTTTCTGAACTGTACTTCATTTGTAAGGTGGCTCTAGTATTTGTACTATGATAAAGATTCATTGAAGTTGTGTTTAATGAAGTAGTCTGCAGCAGTTTAACGAGTCACCTCTGCCTTTATTTCTACATTTACAAAGAAAACAAAAACACTGCTTTGTAGTTACAGAACTACAGAGTCATTGCTTTAGGCATTCATAGTGTTTTAATACTGTTACATTTATAAGTTTAAACTTCAGAGTCAAGAGACATACTTTTATATGTAATTTTAGTAATTTGTTTTCAAAATTCATATCTCTGGAAAATATATGTGTGTGTATATGGACAATATGACTTATCACATGACTTACATGATGATTTAAAAGGCGTAAAAGAACTGATTTTGAGTTTAATGTGTCTATGTACTCTGACCAGATAGTGATCATGAAATACTGCCACTTAGATGATGCAATTTTGTCTAAAGAAGATTCGAACGCTGTCATCTAGAAAAGGGTGGACTGAACCGTTGTCATCCTCCAAATCCTCCTCCAGTAGAATTGTAGAATTCAATGGTAACATGAGCCATAATATCGACTACAGGACTGAACAAACAGCACAGCTCACAGTTAGACAATGTCCTTCTCCCCCATGAAAAAGAAGTTAATACTGTGGGCAATGGTACATCATTCCTCTAGCCCACAGCACTATGCTGTGTCTCTTTTGCGCTCGTCTTGCCACCTGTTTCTCCATGAGTTATGCGGACCAAACTGAGTATGATCTCCTCCAACATCCTCTGAAAGCCGTTGTGCTATGAGGCCTTTTCTGAGCAGCCAGTAGTGGTGTCCCATGCACTTTGCTCATCACTGCATATACACATGCCTATTGACGTCACCAAGCTCGCATCTAACAGGCTCAAGGTACGATCCACTCAATACCAAGATGATTTGCATGTATCATGTCCATTTAATGAAGGGCACTTCTATCTTATATCCCAATGCTTGCCGTGACTATGCTTGTGCTTTTTCTGTGTGCACCTTCGGTAATTCATCAGGTAAAACGAATGCTGTGCCTAATATTGTCAGTGTAACTGTTCGTTTGACTTTTATTTGAGGATAATGAAAGTACGTGCTCTTCAATATATCTATCGACACGCAGGCAGACAATCACAGTCAGCTTGGGTCTCCAGCAGCACGCAGACTACAGTATGTAAATCAGACAGAAACAAATCTTCTGTCCCAGCTGGGAAACTCATCCCAAAGTACTTAACATTCTTTTCCCCTCCCTTTTCGTTCTTTGATGTTCTTTAAATGAGCCTTCAAACTCCACTGTTCTCACAATTCAATTTTACCAGCCCATTATCTAAGATATAATGTGGAGGTTAAATATATCAGGGCAGCCATTATGTGAAAATAATTAGCAGTAATGAATAATGCACTAATTCCACTGATGAGATATGGTTATCCAAGTAATGAAGTGTTAGGGCTGCCCTGACAAATGAAATTAAAATATTTAAACACTGTTTTATGGTATTACCATGCTCATATAATTTCCTTTACCTACAATGAGCTTCTGTGGTTATCACCATTATTCTGACACTTCCAGTGTGTTAAATAATGCAGGTTAATGTTACAGCAATTAGTCATCATGGCAATCTTCCACATGAGGACGGCTGCAGTGTTGTGAGGACTAAACTAAAGCTGGGTTTTCTCTTACGACCCTTTCAGACCCTTGATTTGTAAAGCCATATTTGTAGTATTTTTTCTTTTTAAAAACCTATAAACATATAAGATATGTTTATGGTTATGACATTATGTGCAAAAATGTCCATCATTTTAAGAAAAATTAAGTAATAAGGAGAAAGGAGCAAGCCTTTTCTGAATGTATACTTCTTTTTTAAAAAGAGGTACAGAAAATGAAATCCTTAATCACTGTGATTTTGCTTGCAAAGTCAATGGTTTATGAGTTAGTATCTCACCATTTAACGACCATATGAATGGGGCTATCAAATTTGTCTGAGAATTCCTAAATATAATCAGCACTTGCATAGCAGATGCACATCAATACTTAGAGTGTGTCTCAGGTGTACTTGCCGTAATGTGAAAAATGGATGCCACTAGTAACTTTAAAAGAAAGGACCAAGCATGTCATTTTCTCAAGAACAGCAAAATTGCTTTTGGAATTGTCACATATTTAGGGCATATTCTGTAGGAAGGTGGGTACAGTCATTTTCTAAATTGTTCACTAAGGTGAGATAAAGACTGTAATGCTCTATTTATGACAGGTGTCGGAGCAGGCTCAACTGTTTTTATGAATTATGGACTGAAATTGTAAATTATGTATGACTGAAAGAATAAAATATCATATTTCACACTCCAAGTGTTCATTACATCTGTCTGATACCAGAAAGGAAATCAGTAAAACTAATAAATTCAAAATGACCTGCATATTAGATTTTGTCAGAATTATTTACATGCACTTTTGTACCAGTCTTCCTTCTCCTTGTTAAAATCAAATTACACCATTATATGACAATGAAATGGTTCCACAATAAAGCTCATGTTTTAAAATAATTTCCTAGCAAATTGCTTCAATAAAATCAATATGGTTAACATCACTAGTGAAGGCTCATAAATTACACTGCATAGATAGCCTGGATGGCCTTTGCTGTCAGTTGCTAAACTGTAGCACTGGATTAGTGAAACCGGAAAAAATAAATAAAGTAAAACTTCTATTTGATTTCTTTTTGTCATTATTATGTCTGATTAGTAAATGTAGTGCTGTCTCTCTTACTTATAAGTTGCTTTCGTATACAAATACACAAATCAAATAAACTGAAATGTTAATTAACATAGTGGTTTCAGATATTCCAAATGCTCAATAAAAACTAGATTTAAAATGCAATCAAAATGCATATAAATGAATATAGCTGTAGTTCTGTAAGGTGAAATGCTTGCTACTTAATACTGCAAAACAAGTTTTTGTCCTGATTTAGCAAGGGATGTGCAGCGGTTCACATGTCCAGAAAAAGTGATATGGACATCCTGACTTGCTGTGAGTTTCATGCCCTCAATTTACTTTGGTTGTGCAATAAAAAAAATATTTAGTTACAGTTACCTACATCGGTTATGTGTATTAGTCACATAGTTAAAGTTATATCAAGCGAGCATAACCACTGGAAGTGATCATCAGCAGTAACGTTTGATATTTAGGGAATTATGTACGTGTATCTGTTGGAATGCATTTGGTTTATTATTAATGCTTACATAATTTAGTTGAACTTTTTGATTATTCACTAATATAGGGAATTTAATAATACATCAAATTCAGCTATCTAAAAAAACTATTCATTCTTTTTTATAGATATTTTGTATTTTATAAATATTTCATAGACAAAAAGGACTGGAACTGAATGAAAGTCAAAGAGCAGAATGTAGAGCAAACCCGCAGCAAGCTGTCAGTCTGAGGGAGTATCATTTGCAGAACAGGCATAATGAAGGGAACCGGGTATGCAATCAACAAATCAAACAGAAACATACTTTCATGCCGTGCTTTAATCCTTTCCTCACAAATAGTGATTATGGTGGACGCATTTAATAGGAATTTCAGCAGAGCAATTTACACTTAATGCACCGGTCATATCACTGGAAAAAAATGACTTAAATATAGTACTATTAATAATACATGTTTTAATTAAATGGCTGGAGGTGTATCTAGCAGGAAAGATTGAGCCTCTTCCACATCTCACACGGCTCTATGATTCATGGGCAGTAAATATGCAAAGCATCAAGCCCGTAAGGCAATAAGAGAGAAGAGCATCCTATTGTCTGTGCCATACAATCTATCCAAGTATTGGGATAAAAAAGTCATGCAACCGAACAGAAAGGGGCCGCGGTGGGAACCGTGTTGTAAATGTCTGTGCTTCCCTTTTCAAAGTTGCAGTGTTTTTGGTTACTCGTGGCGCTCAGTACTCCACATTACTAAGAGGTCATTCAGTTACACTTACCTTTTATTTACAGATGTTTTTTGTCCAAAGCAAAGCACATTTTTGGGAAAAAGCAGGGTCAGACAGTGCCTGCAGGGTTAAAGGGCTTCGCTCAGGGGTCCGATAGTGACATCACTCTGCTGACCATGGAATTGTAACCAGCAGTCAGCTGATAGGTGCAGTATTCTAACCCAGTGAGCCACACAACACCCACATCACCAGCAGCACCCCCCTCCCCAAAGCAAACAAAACAGGATCACAAGCCTTTCTGATATAGAAAATTAAAAAAACTAATTTTTACAACACCTTTGTTTGTAGCAAATCCTCTTAACAAACTGGACAGCACGTCAGTTATGTAAATGATAATTCTTTATACAATACTTCTACATGTATGGTGCACAACACGAACACAATGGCCTCTCTAATTTAGTCTCTCCTCGATCGCAGCTCAACCAAAAAAAAACATACTTAACTAACTCCGCCCAAAGAATCATGGGAAATTTAATTCTGTCGCAACACACAATACGTTAACTTAAACAGCAGTAAAGTTATAACACTGTTCTTATTGACTTCATGGGAAATTCAATATACAATTTTGTGTGTGTGTTGTGTTACAATATCACACCTTCAGTCAAAAACAACCTTTAGTTTCAAGCCATTAAATATTGACCACAGCACCCATCAATTTAATGATGTGTTCACAGCTGCCGAATACATTGACACCTACCTAACATTGGGAATGTGCACCACTGTACAGTATAGCTGAGTAATCGGATGGAAATTCAGTGTAATCCATACGTAGGCTCTCAGTCAATACGCATTATGCTCTAGTGCTGGAAGGGAGATGTTTATTATAGATTATTTTATGCTTCACATCAGATGTCTTTCTATCACTTTTGCAACCACATTTACAGTCATAAATTGCACCACATCATCAGCTACACAGACAGATTACATTGGTTGATGGTGAAAAAGACTTTGTGTTGCTATGCTTTATCACATTTAAGTAGAAGGGATCTAGCATTTTGAGATGTCTAAAAAAACTCACTGAATACCAATTTTCTCACACATCCAATACGAGAACCCATCCAGATGATGTCAACTCTTTTCACTGAATGTTACAAGCTTTACTTTTTGTATTATTTCTGCTGTGGCAGTTTTAACTGGAAGAACTCATATTAAAATAGAAATTTTATTTCACCGAGTTTTGCAAATGTTCTTGACACTAGTTACACGTATCATTTAGAGATACTCTATTAACAATGTTTATTTGGAGATTGTGACAAACGGCATAAATTGTGTTGTAATGGTCTTGCTATTGAAAAGGCTCTTACCCTGTATTTGCATTTTACAAGGGTCTCTGAGCTGGTCAGATGCTGACTAAGAAGATACGACATATTTATTGCGCAATACATTGTGTTGCACAATGATTAAGTAATGTAATTATCTGCAAGGTCAATAAGTCAGCTAATTTAGGCATATAAGTGCAGAGCTCTAGAGATGGTTAGTGAACCCCCCCCCTTTATTAGAGCCATGGGATCTGGGGGGAAATGGTAGATTAGGATTGATCTCTTGATATAAGAGTAAAGTTATTTCTATTGTACTCAAGACTGCTTAGCAAGCATGAGAAAGGACTGCTGAGCTAAATGGAGTTTACCAAGACCTAGAGACTTGTGGGTTATTGGTGTGGCCACGGCCTGTTTCTTACGGCCAAACTGAAAAGTAGATGAATGCCGTGTTTACTTAGCTGATGCTTTATCCACAGTGAGGCATAACAGATAACGCTAGGTTAGCTAGTCCCCAAAGAGAACAGTTTTAAGGGCTTTATTCAAGGGCCCTGCGCTCATATCCATTCTGCCATCTACAGGATTTAAACGACCGGACATCTAATCAAGGATGCACCGCGTAGACTCACTGAACCCCACACTGTCACCAACAATATAGGTATAGGCTTCAACCTGGGCACTTTAATACAATGCTACCATCCACTCGACAGGAACACTGCTGTTTCTAAATGGTCAAGCCTTGCTTACAGTATAAAGTACATAATTCCAAGTTTACCTACATCATGGGGTGCAAGGGAACACGAATAAGAACAGAAGGAAGAAAGCTTAAATAAACTAAATTTGCTTACTTAAAAAGTCATGAATGTATAATATTCACCTCATTACTATTCACAAAGTTGCAATAGCTGCCAAGGTAGCCTCTGCAAGGTATTTCTCTGGATACATGCTGCCATGATACTTGTATGATGTTGTAAGAGAGTAGAGCAGGTGAAAAATAAATTCAATCCCCATCAAGCCTTTGTAAAATCACAGGCTCATTGCAAACCTTACATACATTCTGATTTGCTCTCAGCCTGTGAAAATATGCCCAGGAGCTGTTGTGGAACCACCTCTCTTATCTGGTGAAAGTCTTACAGATGTACAATTCCTATGCAAGTTAATATTCCAAGCTTTTATTGTCTTTATTTCATTGTGAAATTTTATGGCAGGTTTTCACTCTATATCTAACTTTTTTTTATAGGTATTTCATATCTATAACATCAGTTACGATGACCCCAGAGTCCCTGAATGAGATTTTATTTTCACAACTACTTTTTTTAGCTGGACGTCTTGGGTGCAAGGCCCCAGTAGATTTGAGAGTTTCATTCACGTCCCCACCCTAAATCTGCCTGTGTTTGCATGCCTTCCTGTGTCCATGTGGTCACCTTCTGGTTTTGTCTAGTTATCTGCCAGTACAAAAGCATAGGGCTAATTTGACTGATGTCTTAATTTCCCATTGCGGATAAGAGCATACTGTAGGTTCCAGCCATGTACTTCTGCACCATGACCCCTTACTGCTCCAGAGTTAGTAACTCACCAGAAGCACGAGGGCAAACCAGTGCTGTGAGCTAAGCAGTGACGACTAATTAGACACTGTGAACTAAGCTGTGACGACTAATAACACACTATGAGCTAAGCAGTGATGGCTAATAACACACTGTGAACTAAGCAGTGACGGCCAAGAACACACTGAGCTAAGGAGCGATGGTTAATTGCACACTTTAAGCTATGCTGTGATGGCTAATAACACACTGCTCAGAACTGTCTTTTCATGAAAATTATCGCAATTAAAAATATTATATTGAACAATAGTATTTCTTTTTCCACCTGTAACATTTTTTTATTAATCTTTAAAAAAACACATCATGTAAACTAATTTAAATATCCATCCACCCATACATTCTGGATAAGCTGCTTTAGTATCTTCAGACTATTCTGCTATAATGTAATCTTTAAAACAAATGAATTAATAAGAACTGTTAATTACAGTATATGCTGAATCACAAATACCTCATGGATGTGCAGACTCTTTACCCAGACAGGGTTAGAAGAGCAAAGGAAGGTCACACAGACAATACACAGTTCTGTTTGCCTCATGAGTCTGGTGACATCCATGCACGCACACGCACACGCACACGCACACGCACGTTTGTGATTATGTCTGTGGGAACTCTCCATTCATTTATATGGGGAAAACTTGGTTCCCACAATGTAATATAAACGTAATCCACTAACCACACACGCACACACACACACACACACACACACACACACGCACACACACACACACACACTCCATTTCATGCACTTACTTGTGAATGCAAACAGCAAAACGTGTGGCTGCAGCTGAATATATACAGCATTCAGGAGGTGTCAACAGATTTAGTCACTGTGAAGCTAAGCATTAAAACAGAAGATATGTGATCTAAGCAGATTTAAGTGTGCTGTGACGGTCGCTGTCAGGCGCGGCGGTTCCAGGAACCCGGAAACAAGCCACCCTCCTTGGGGTTTCAGGCAGTACAGTGTCTGGAGTTTCTGACGAAACATGAAATAAAAAAAGAAGTATCCATTCACTGATCTGTGGCTGAAAACACGGTGTTAATGAAAAAGGTCAGAAGAGAATGGCCAATCCTGTTAAAGCTAACAGGGGCCTCAAGTACAGAAATAACACATCAGTACAACGGTGGTGTGCAGAAAGGTTCCTGTAACTTGTCAACCCTTGAAGTTGTTCTGGAGACAAAAGAGGCTGCAGGTGTATGAAATAAAGGGGCCATTCAGTATATGTACCCAAAAATGTACATGCAGAAATACTTTCAGGATGGGTCACATATATATAAAGTATGATTATACGTGAACCCAAAAAGGCTCTAAGGCTTAACTCAGGAAGACAAATCATTCAGGGACAGAAACCGCAAAATTACCTCTGATCTATGGATTTAATTTCATTTGGTAAACACCGTGCAACTTGTACAGTACGGCATTCCAAAGGCCAATGAACAAGGACTTTGCCTTCGCAACACAGAGTATGACAAGATGAGATCGATAGTGGGAAGCCATCTTATTGTGACCTTACTTAAAAATACATACATCCGCATCTATGTCTGTAATGATGGCTTTCATAGTAGGATAATGAGTCCAGTTTTGAACTGTTGCATATTAAATAAAATGAATATAGATCAACCCTGAGCTTTTTGAAATCCGTCTTCGTGAATCTCATCTAATTTTGATTTATGCTTTGGTGTCAAATCAAACCTGATTTGGAGCTAGGGGATGGTGTTTTTAAAAGATGCTAGGAATAAACACTAAATTAATCATGTGTCTGTAGAACTTTCTGGGGACCAGAATCTGCTTATGGAGGCCTGTGATCACATAAAATATTAACGGGGTTCCCTGTAACCAGCAGGAGGTTAAGATACAGCTAGCAGAGCAGTGTCATTCGAAAATATATGAAAATTGCATAAACAAATTCTGTCCCGCTACATGCAATCGAGACAACGCAATTGCCAGGTTGTTAAAATAAGAAAATGATTTTTATTTACAATACATTGTGTAACACTAGACTTCCATTAAAGCCTAGATTTCCATTACAACGTTAAATTGGTAGAAAATTATAATTGGACTTTTCTTACTGCTATTTCTAACTGGGTGTAGGCAGCAAAGTAATGGGGTGCGATAAAAAGTCAATCCATCAGCTTATTTTCCCATATTAAAAAAGACACACATTTATCTTGTGGACACAAATTAAACTCCCGAGATTTAACCAACGAGTCAAAAAATGTAAACTTATTAGCCAATACAGTCTTAAAACTGTGTTGGAATCTCTTTCCTTTACCCCAGGATACAGAGTGAAACTAACTAATCGGTCTCATTCTCAGTGAGCCTCAGAAATAGATGTACCAATGGATGCACAAGCAACATCTCTTTTAAGGAGTAAACGAATCTGGGAATTGTCCATGCACAAACAACTCATTTGTGTATGTAGATGCTATAATTGCAGTATTTTTGCTGAATACTAAATTCATACCCTTTCATATTTCCATAATTTCTTATAATCAATGTTTCTTTTTGTCAATTCAGTGGACGTTTTAGCGACAATTATCAGAAAGGAAAAATAATTTACATAACTAATCGGGCAAAGTCCAGAAATGCATTTCAGAACATTTACAAAATATGTTCAAGAGACTAAAAAAAAATCTAGCACCCTCCAGTCATTAAATGGGAGCATATAATAAGCAAAGCATACAAGAGCGAAATGGGTACACAAACCAAGTGCTATTTGTGTTGTCTGCCATTCGCCGGATTGCATGACTGGTGCAGGCCTAAATCTAGCGATGCAGATGAGCCAGCATTAAAATCTGGGGTGGTGTGTGTTAAGTAACCCCAAGAGATGAGTCAACAGCACTTTGTTTTAAAATCTCATGCAGAGCGAGGACTAAAAAAGTAAATTTGAGGAGGGAACCTCCATGATAAACAGCGACAGGGGAGCAAATCAAATCATTCACAATTAGCCCAGCAGCGGCCATGACAGGTTGGAGTGTGGAAAGACTTCCTCGCTGTGCTGATTTGGTTATCTATCCTCCCTTATGCAAATGCGACGTGACAAGAGCTGCAGGAAGCACTAAGGCAGGCCAATCTGTCACCACAGGGTCTACGGCAGCTTGCAATCGCCAAAGAGAGTGGCAGGGGTGGATGGAGATGGCTAACACAGAAAAAGCTCGCTGTAAGTCCAAGCACGCATGTGTGAATTTCACTGGACAGCAGCTGGAATGCTGGGTGATTTCAGCAGTTTACCATTTAAGGAAAACCAAAATCAGCACAGGATTAAGGGAATAAATTGCTGATTTTTTACACACACTTTGGATGTAAATATAAAGTGAAAACAACAATAACAACTAAACAAATAAATTAGTAAATGAAATCACCTTCACTGGGGAAAAGGTGAGTGTGTGTTTCTGAATGGTCTGCACTCTTAGCCTTATGGAATGATCTCCATCCCATTTTGTTTTGTATCTGAAATGAACTGTATCAAGTCATCATGAAAGATTATTTGATTAATACAATATTTACAAAGCCATCCATGGAAAGGCTGTTTATACTAAATAAATGCTGTAATACATCTTTAGCAACAGCTGTTAATCATAAGGCTTAGTATTCATGAATATTTATTTTTAATTCCAAAATATGAAACAATGTCTCAAAAAAATAGTTATACATTTTACAGACCACATTAAAATGAAAACCATAACAAACTATTTCCATCCTTTATAATGGGACATGTTTCATTTCTGTGTGCATTAATAGAACTCAAACTGCACTTTGGCTATAGACTGTAAATGCGATAATGCGATTAAACTCAGCTGCTAAAATCCCAGATTTAAAACGAATCGATATCTTAAGTGGTCGCTAAGCAAACATCCTGGACATTTTAATCTGCATGAAGTAGGCTTCTTATGAAGATCATCCTCGCCTGTAGTAAGCTGCTGCCCAATAGTGATTCCTCATGGATCTGTATTAGCATGGACATAGATTTTTTAATTACATTGCCGATTTCCCCACTAACATTTTTACAACAAAAAAAGCAATCCAAATATTACATGCATAATTGATCTGAATAACCAATGCCAATTGGTAATACCTGTATTAATGCTGCAATCCAATTGGTCTGAGGCACATGGTCATTAATGTCAGACCACAAAGGATTGTTCTGTCTCACTTAAGCAAATAAAGAACCAATAACTTCTTTGAGATGACCTAATACTTGTCCAAGATCCCAGACATGAATAACATCAGCTAACTACCTATTAGTACTATACAGTACCAGTCAGGTGATATTTTCACAGTTTCTCAACATTTACCACTGTTCAGTTTTGGGCCAGTAGTAGTTTTGGTCATGCCACGATGCAAGCAATTAATGTAAACAGGATGTTGCTTGTTTTATAGATAGTGACAGCAATTTGAGTGAAATTATCTTATTCTTTTCCATATTGCCAAAGTCAAAAAAAAAAAAAAATGTCCATAAAATAATTCTTACTAGACAACACTACCACTCACGTAGCATGTAAACTGCGGCTCAGTGATGTGCAGATTCACCCTGTCCAACTTTGTGAAACTGACCATTTCTAATGCCCAAGGTTGGTGTTCCACACCTGCATGGGCTGAAGCCCCCTGCCCCATTCTCGCACCCGTCATACCCCACTGCAGGGGGTGCCAGGGTTCCTAATTCTAGCCCCCCTCCTGCGCCTTGACTAAACCCATGAAGATAAAAATCATATTTAAACATTTAAGAGATGGAAATGTCAAGCGCAGATTTACATATGGCACAGCGGGAGCTGGGGTGAGGGCACACGCAGGAAAAGTGCAGGAGGTGCTGCTTGTTACGGTGTTACGGCGGTTTTTGCACACTGGGGGGGCCTGAAGGTCATGGCTAATGCTAATCTCGCTCTAGTTATCAGTACGCAAAGCTTTAAAGGATGACTTAAATGCAATCGTTAGCATACTAAACATCTATCAAAACATCTGGAGTCTTTAAATCTTGCTCATCAGCTATTGCGGGAACATAAGGCTAAATGGGAGTATTTGATGTGAAAATCACCTTCCGACTGAATGAATTAATCCACAAACTCCTTTTATTGTGAGTGCAAGGGTAGTGTTTCTTTCCACATAAGTTGCTTGTACCAAAAGCACGGTGAAAAACGTATGCTCTGTGACTGATACTGTTCTGCTGACTGACATGACAAGCAGCGAGCTCAGCTAAAGCCCTGGCTGCTAGCTAATGTCAGTGCTGCCTGACGCAGGAACATGGGCTGCACCATAAACGTAAACTGTGATAATTTCCTGAATAACTGCAGACTTAAATCTTTGAAAGTGAACCACCCCTAGCTAAAGCCATATATACGTTATCTCCAGGCATACAGGATCTTCTCCTCTCTGCATCCTTCTGTATAAATCTAATTCAGCACCCAGCTGGTCCTCTAGAACCCACAGTGCGAAACAAAATGAGAAAACTGTACAAGCTAACAACTGTCTGGCAAGTTTTGCAGCATGATATTCGGCATACAATATTAAAAAACAACAAATAACAAAAGTGGGTATGGAAAGATTAAGTTTGGTGTTTCGGTAGGCACAAGTTGAAAGATGATTACTTGGGCTTTAGTCTTCATCTGTTTCAGAGAGATTCGCTTTGAAATGGCTTTGATTTCATGTTGCAGGTGGGTTATATTTTTAGTCAGTGTGGGGAGCTCTGCCCATTATTTGTGCCTTTGAAGACAAATTCAGACTTGTTGGTTTTGTTCTTCTTTTGATATCTGTTGCTAAAATGTATGGAAACCACGATTCACAACTGCAAACGTGTATGCAAATTTCCAGCCACTGACTGAGGTCTGAAACACCTTGCTTTGACACATTTACCAGTACAGTGTATTTTTGTAAAGTAATATATCCTTCTATTTTGTGCATATATGAATTTTACCCTACAGATATATCAGTAGATATTGACTATTTTTTCCAGTCCAATAAATTCAGTGGAAAATACCTTAAGATCCCACAGTATCGCCATATTATTCAGTTACAAAAGCGGCTTAACTCCATAAATTTACCCTTTATGTCTCAATGTTTCTCCAAAATTTAAGGCTGCTTATTTCTTGCACCTCGTTCAAACTTCTTAAATTCTTCTTTTAGTTAAACAAAAGGGAGGAATTCGCAAAATGAATTATAATTAATTTAACTATTTAACGGAATGATGGTTGACCAAGACGTGAACGGTCATCAGTAAGTAGCTGATGGACGTTTTGCTTTTTGCAGAATTAGCTAAATGCTGTGCTGCTTGGTGAAGACTGTGGGGAGAAACAGCTTCAGGCTGCTTTCCGTGTGTCTGGGTCCCATCGGAAGGTGTAATTACCCTCGGGGCAGATACGGTCTGACTTTAAGCGCCTTTAAACAGACCATGTTTAAAACGCATAAAATGCATTTATACAGGACTCTCAAAGCAGGCCGGCAACAGCAGAAAAACCTAAGTGGCCTTTTACTTACCTGTTTTCAAAAATAAAGAAAAACATCAAACAAATAGCCTGCAGCTATGAACAATAACACAACAAACCTTGAACTGTAAATATAGGGATATCAAACATTTCCAGTTTTTACAACAGAAGGAGAGGCTTCTGGGATGCGTTCGGGGTTACACACTGAGCACCCATGCGATTTCCCAATGAGAGCTTCAAACCCAGCAAAGGGGACTGCTGACTGCAATACAAGGCCACATCTAGATGCAAGATAGAGCTAACGACTCTAACAACCAATGAAGGCTGCACACATCACAGATGGAGCGGTGCTGAATCGTCGCCGCTCACGGCAGCGTCAAAGCGCGGTCTGCCTGTACCTGTGCGCTTCCATCAAGCGACTACTCAGCACCCCTATGTGCTTCACACTGTTCATTTCGCTTCCTCATGCCAAAATGCAATAGCATGTTTAGTGGACTGTCGTGATAAGAAACGTGAAATTATTAATTCAGACGTAGGAAACAAACACTAGGAATGCTAGCTTGCGGAATTTACCCTGATTCTGAAAGGGGAGGATCTTAGCGACCATGCTTGTATGTTAATAAGGGTGCCAAATTTACTTCAGTGGAAATGCTGCTGAACTCTGAGGGAATCTGTCGGATGCAGAGCATGATGAAGGCATTTGCTTGTTCAGTCTTTGCTGAGCGGGTTTATTTAATATGTGCGACACGTACCTCAAAGTCAAAAATGCAAACAGGTGAAATATTTACGTCTAGTGGAAACACTTTCATCAGTGAAAACTCACCATATACCCCCAAAGCATACCTGAACAAATGTAACAATTAGAAAATAAAGCAGTTTGAGCAACTGTTCCCTAGCATTACAAATCATCAACAGTAAAATGAATGAACTAATGGCAGGGTTGATATGTTGTACAACACTGCCCTCAAGAGATGGAAAGAGGAACAACCATAAAATATCTGATAACTGCTCAGTTTTGAATATGGTTTTAAATTCATGGTGAACTGTCTATTTCCAGGAATAGGGTATATCTATTAATATAGCTTTGTATGTAATTCTAATTATATGTAAACCAAATGTACACAGAGCTCTTTACAAAAAGAGTCATTAATGCCCCTTAAGTATTGGTTCTAAATTTTAATATTTTGAAAAAGTTAAATGATGTCTATTTAAACAGTTCTATCAGACTGAGCTGCCAAAACAGGGATTATTTTTGAATAATTTCACCATCACTGGGATCATTAGGTCATTTTCTGTAACCCGATTCAACTACAAATGCCATTGTTGCTTGTGGTTTTTTTTTCTGAGGAAAGCAAAAAATAACTGGGGAGTCAAAAACTGAAAAAGACATGACAGTTCAATTGAAATTTACTTCAGTTTCATTTCAGATGTGACTCTAATGTTAAACAATCAAATGGCAACAGTCATACCTCAAGGCTGCTGGTGTATGTCTTTCGTCACCAAGCTGATGTGCTTTGTGTCAGGAGATGCGGGTGATTCTGGGGGCATCAGTATTCAGGTGTTTCGTAGGTGTCTGCAGATAAAACAGAGCGTGGAGGTTTACAGAATGCACGCCCAAACAGAAAAAGCTAAAGTTTCTCTAGCAACAATATCAGTGGATTAAAATTTGCATTCATCAACCACTGGATGACCTGCAAATGATTTGCTTCATATACTGTACTTTGTTTATTGAAAAAAACCTCTTCAGTAGAAGCAGCATCTTTTGCTGTAGGACATGATGTTGGTCATGGAGCTGATAATATAAGGAATCACCAATCTGGAGAGCTGGAGAAAAAGAACAGGTGGAGGTGGACCCACAAACAGAGGAACGTTGAAGTGAATTCAACATTGTCCTCCATTCATCCATGAGCCACCATCAACTCTAACCAACTGAAACAGAATGAAAAAAATCCATTCAGAATAGCAATGGACTAACAATATCTGCGATATAACGTTTGTGACATGGAGTACATCTAAAACAGGACAGGAGAGAGACACAGAAATTACAGCCTATTCACCAAAGTACTGTTACATTCTAGGGGCAAAACCAGCTCAGAAAAAAAAACAAATAAACTAAGATCATAAAAGACCTTCCAGACCAAGAGCTTAACTCTCATAACTGTGATTCTGTAAATGCGTGTTCATGAAAATATGCGCAAGCTGTCCATCAGGGATCATTCACATACCAAGGACTGTCATCACTACAGGAAGATGGCTAGACGGCAGGCTAGAGGGCAGTCTCATGTCAACTGATGGGGGAGTTTCAGTACAATGGGGTGGGGGTGGATCAGGGAGAAGCAGGAGAAAGGAGCTGTGCTTGTAACGGAAGAATGCCAGGCAGGTTCATGTCATCCAGCAGCACTGGCTTACTGCTGTGGTCCAAGGCACACTGGTCTGCATGCGCACGTGAGCTGTTCTCAGAACAGGAGGAGATAGAAGCGAGTTAACAAGTGCTCACCAACACGTGCAGTGCCTTGCACACTCTAATCAGCTACATGCTGACACAGCTGAGAATTCTTAAAAATAGCAATGTTCTAAAAATTAAATATATAATTGGAAAAGCGCGGATTGCACCCACCAGGCTGAGGAAGAGTAACTGTGTCAAGTGCAGGAGTTTAAGTATCTTGAGATCTTATTTATGAGTGAGCGAAAAATGGAATGAGAGATTGACAGGCGGATCGCTACAGCGGCGGCAGATATACATTGTATCATTCTGTCATGGTGAAGAGAGAGTGGAATCAGATGGTGAAGCTTTTGACTTAACGATCGATTTATGTTCCTACCTTCACCTATGGTCACGGACTTTGGGTAATGAGATCGCAGATACAAGTGAGGGTGATGAGCTTCCTTCACAGGCTGTCTTGGAGATGGGGATAGGAGCTCGGACATTTGGGAAGAGCTTAAAGTATAGCCGCTGCTCCTCTGTATTGAAAAGAGCCAATTGAGGTGGTTTGGACATCTATCTAGGATGCCTCCTGGACACCTCCCTGGGGAGGTGTTTTGGGCATGTGCAACTGGGAGGAGACCCCGGGACAGACCCAGGACATGCTGGAGGTGTTAAATCTCTCGGCTGGTCAGGGAAATGTCCCTCTTGCAAGTGGCTGGGGAGAGGGAGGTCTGGCCATCACTGCTTACACTGCTGCCCTTGCAGCCCAGACCTGGATAAGCATGGGAGAATGGATGGATGGATGGATGGATGGATGGATAGATGAATATTCAAGCTATGTTACACACAAATCACACATATAACAAAAAACACCTTAGTGGATTCATGCAATTCAAATTGTATAAACTCTAGATTAACTTAAAGTTAAGGAAATAACAGTGTCACTTGGTGAATGATAAAATACGACTGTAGTGACATTACTAACGTACCTATTTTCACATTGTAGGTAAGACACAAAATTAAACTAGAGGACCCAATTCTGTATTTCACTGACTAATTATGCGTTCCTAAATATAAGCCTCTACTTTTGCTTCAGTTAGCAAACTGCAGTATTTCCTAAGCCAATAAACAGAAAATCTCTAAAATATGTCTGAGTTGTTATAATGACAATTTATACAGTAATTGTGAGAAAATGAGTAATAAGCAAACACATGAATAAATAAAGATGAGAGTTACCATAGTGAACCTAACAGGGCCCCTTGGTGAAAGGGAAGTTCCCCAGGAAATGTAACCTAGCTGTCCATGCTGTCATTACCATGGTGTGGATGCCCTGACAGAGCCGTGATTGCTGATTCCTGATAAGGGGCATTCTGATGGAAAAAAGGGTGCTGGAATGTAAAATTAAATAGAATGCAAGAAATCAAGTGCTATGTGAATGTACACATAGACAGCGCAAATGAAATACCTCGTAATTACAGAACGAAAAGTGGCAAATTGGTAGGTGAGTAGTCTTACCGAATTAGAGAAGAAGCTACTCTGAAATGGTGAGGTTTTGGATGTGAAAGATCTCTACAGACATGGCTGGTGTAGAGTTCCATGGGCCCATCATCATCCTATTGACCAATCTGGCTCCACAGTACGAGGGCTGCAAGGGATTCAGCTGAGAGGAGGGCAGGAGCGTTTTTTTTCTCAGAGATCGCTGTTACATTAGACTGCGGTCGTTTCCGTTTTGGGGGGGCTGTGCTGCAGTAGCACACATCAAGCTGCTTATATTAGATTATATAATGGCTGGGCGTTGAATTCAGTGTCGGCTGACTTGTACCAAGGAAACAGCCTCAGATAAATGTCTTGATGAGGTGCTCTGCGATTCTATTTTAGTGAGCTATGGAAGTGCAAGATTTGAGGAGGGCCAGGACAAAATGCCTTCATAATGACGCATGTTTGGGCAATAGATCCGTAATGACGGTTTGGTTTGGAGGATTCCAGTTCTGGGGTTATCATAGCCACTGTGAGGCATCTTGGGACTGACTATTCAGACACTGCGAAACCAGCTGGAAGGTGCCACTGTCTTATTTTATTTATTTATTTATTTTTGAAGGCAGTTCTCACCACTTCCTCTGTGATGGGGGAGGGAGGGTAATGGCTGAAAAGGTGGAAAACTATCTATACTGGTGAATACGTAGATAGATGCTTTAAACTTTTCTACATGTTAGTATATGATTATCTGATCTGGACTTGCAGTATATCTCTTAAGCACTCACTGGTTTTGCTTTCCTTTTTACCGTATGTAGTTTATGTTCAGCCTATTTATATAGTGTTCTCCCCGCTGATGTGCTTTGTTGTTATTATACATTTATGAATATTGGCTGTAAACACAGAAGTTTATGGATGATGACATCGACGCGCTCCTCACTCAGGCGGGATCTCGCGAAAAATGTCACAGCCAATACAGTGATGAATATCAGATCGTCAGTTTCAATACCTCGCCCTGGACAGAACTTCATTGTTTGTGAACTGGACTTGCTGTTTTTAAAGTTTGGTTTATACACAGGTGCCGTGCCCGATTCGGCATCCCAGTTGTGAAATGTATCCCTTGTCGGGAGCGCGCAAAGTTCTTTTTTTGATTCGTCTTAAAAACGTGTTTTTGTTTCGCTCTTTCAGAACATTGCACCAGAAAATTGTAAAAAAAAAAAAAAAAAAAAAAAGTATGGAAATAAATAAATTAGGCTACTAAATACATATAAGAAATCATATTGTGTAATTTCCTTAGTGAATAAAACCAAGGACTTCCTTGTTCATAGACTAGTGAAGTACTGAGAATAATACTAATTTAGACTAAATAAATAAATAAAATATTCTAGTTCATTGCTCATCATTGACATCCAGTCACCTAGTTTATCAGATTGGCATACTTATTTAAAATGTGCAAAGTAATTTCCTATTTCTGTAGTACGTTTAGATGGACGCATTTCAGTCTGGCACGTGCACGCTCCCGGCAGGGGACGCATTTCACTGCAGGGATGTGCGCGCTCCCCCGAATCGGGCACGGCACCTGTTTGACGCAACATGGGATGGTCGGAGGGAACGAACGAGAGTTGGTTGGAGAAGCACACAATATAAGCTTATAGGAGGAATACTTCGTAGCAGTGTTCCAGTGTTTTGTTCTTTCGGTTGTGTCACTTTACTTGTTTATCATTAGTCAATTCGACAGAGAAAAAAAGAAACATGATTTAATTCCCTCAAAACTATAATGACAGAATACAGACGAGATTTTTCAGTCAGAAACGAGTTCAGCATGCTCACAAATCCGCATTTGAATTCATATGGATGTTTATTCCGACGAGAACAAGTTAATTCTCTGGATATGTAAAGAGGTTCATAAATTCTGTTTTGGGCACAAGTTGTTCAGTGGCATTATTTCAAATAACCGTTCAAATTAAACAAGTTAAATCTTAAGTAGGCACCAAACAGAGTCTGTTATAAATAGATATATCTATTGCTTGTTTTCACCAGCTTTTCCTCATTACATCAACATGGCGACTGTCGCGAGACGATGTTCCATTTCCCATTTTAGTGGTTACGTCATAAAGATGAGGTGAACGTGTACTTCCCCCTGATTGGCTGCTTATGTATCCGCGTTGCTGTTTGCATGTTTGTTTTGAATTTATTCATAAAATGTACAATTCGGGACCAGGTAGTGATGGGAGTGATGGCTCTTTGGGGGGAGTCGTATCTAGTGGCTTTGGTCCTTTCCGGGAGTTACTCGTTTCGCCAGACATGATGTTGGTGTTCTGCACTGTAAACAATATGTCAGTGAAGTTTCTACTTTGTGTGTACTCAGACTATTGAATGTGCCATGGAAAGTTCCCTTGCCTTCAATGAAATTGATGTACATTTAATACTAGATGCCATTCTATTGGCACGAAATCTGCTCATTCTGCCTTTTAAAAACCTAACGCAATAACGTCTGCCTCTTTGTGACTGGCTGGGGGACACTGTCCAAGTAAAGGGGAGTGGATTTAGGGCAGGCATTTAAATGTGGGGACTGCGATAAAAAAAAAAAAGTCAGACACCGCTCTGTTCGATCGGGCCAAAGAGCCTTTGAAAAGAAAAGAAAAAAACATAAAAGGGGACTAAAGTTCGGTGTGATTACATACTTTGTTCATAAACAAAATATTTGTGAATATAATATAATATAAAACATATTAATTAACGATGCGGGAACACTGAATCCGAACCAAATGATAGCTTTCGAAAATAAAACTCCAGACCATTAAGTTAATAAAATCTGGTAGAATTCACCAACGGCACAACTGCATGGACAACGACCGGGGCATCAAACGTGCAAAATACTTATAGATACATATATTCTCCTTATATATA
>JAODKE010000037.1:23584979-23601883 GCA_026779605.1 Mormyrus hasselquistii | reverse complement strand
CCCCCCCCCCCCCCCCACACCCCCCCCCCCCCCTCCCCCCCACAAAAAGACGGGGAGCACGGTGGGAAAAACCACACCAAAGAGCCCCGGGGTGGCCCCCCCCCCCCCCCCCCCCCCCCCGGTAATTGAAGCATTCAAAAAAAGAATGTCTAACAGAATAACGCTGATTTTTAATTGTTGGATTTCTCAATACGCTTCTAGTTCAAATACATCAGTCTTGCAGGCTGGGTAGCACAGCTGCCTCCTGGGTTGTGCTTGAGAGGTTACCATCCCAGCTCAGCTGTTGTATGTGGAGTTCCGATGTTCTCCCTTTGTCAAGCAGCTTTCCTCTGGGTTCTTGAGTTTCCTCCTGTAATTCAAAGGCTTGCAGTGTAACTTGGTCATAGTGCCAGATCACATGCAGGCGTGAATTTGCCCTACAACAGTCATCCAGGGAGCACTGCAAACTACCCTATGATGCCTGAGCTACTCCCCCCCACTCCCGAGCCCCTGATCCGGACGGTAATTATAAGGTGGAAGGATGGATGGATGGTCATATGACTAATTGAATGGATGGATGGAATTTGGTAGCGAGACAGAATTAGTGCCCTCTGGTGGGGATTCTTAGGCATGATTTTTTATGTGCAGTGATTCAACCATTACCTGTTACTGTGTTTTAAGAAAATTTAAGAAAATTGTTCTATTGTTCTTATTGTCTGTTTTTATACAGCTTACCTTCAGTTATTTAAATTAATTTTTATTGTTTTGTTTTATGTAATAAGACAAAGGCAGCATATACTCTGTCATTTTCCTATAATCTGGATATATTGGAAATCATGCATAAAACTCATTAGTCCATCCTCTCATCTTTCATATTTACATATGCAGTGCAGCGTTATAGTGAGCCTAGAGCCGTATCCACAGAAACACTCAGCAGGAGGCAGGAAACAGGCTAGACAGGAAACATCATAGAAAGGAACATCCTAGAGAGGGAACGTCTTAGACAGGGAACATCATCGACATTGAAGATCTTAGTCAGGGAACATTTTTCATAGGAAACATCATAGACAGGAAACATTCTAGACAGGGAACATCATAGACAGGAAACATCCTAGACAGGGAACATAATAGACAGGAACATCTTAGACAGGGCACATCCTAGACAGGGAACATCTTAGACAGGGAACATCTTAGACAGGGAACATCTTAGTTAGGGAACATCCTAGACAGGGAACATTCAAGACAGGATGCTGCTAGGACAAAAAAGAAAAAAAAGCTTGTCATGTTCTTCAGGATCAGTGACAGGAAATAAGGCTGTCACTATTTTACACAGGTTTTTATACATCTGAGTTTTGTGGAGATTTTAAATTTACCTTCAGCCGAGAGACATAACCTGTCTATGAGATTAAATAGGAGGTCATTGTCATAACAATCATTATGTGAGCCAGCTATTTTTAAACGACCGTGACTCCTGTATTCCAGTGTCCCAGCCTCCCTTTTTACATCATACTGGGAGAAGTAGCTGGCTAGGGCGTTGTTTTGAGATACTCCCACTGCCATGAAACAAGGAAGTCAGTTAAAGCTATGAGGCAGAAAGTGGGATGAAGTAAAAAATATTAAACAAAACCCTGCTTTCATCCCGCCTCACTGACTTCTGAAATTGATGCTAACCTCTGAACTTGACCAGTGAATCCTGGTTCTGAAGCTGCACAGCTAAATAGTCGGTGAGATAAAATTCTGGTTTGGGCATGGGCTGAATGTGAAGATGATTTCTTTTTCATGTCGTGGTGTCACAAATCTTCTGAAGGTCTTTCCTTGACAATCATGAAGGCTTCCTCTATTTTTATATTTGACTTCTCAGTTTCAGTGAATAATTATGGTTGATTATTGTACATGCTATGTGGGGATTCATTTACCATCAAAGTCTAACTGACTTGGCATCAAAGTACACTGATCTGTTATTTAGTAACTGGAATTACTTAGTATGATATAGATGTGATTTTAGCCTATGCCAGCCACTGGCTGGTTGTGTAAAGGTCATATATTATATGTGTTCTGAAATGGTTAAAAAAGGCATAAACTACAATAAAGCCAGATTATTTAATTTAATGATGCTTTGCATTAGTAGATATTTGGACATAGGTTACAGTTTTTTTTCCCACAAATACATACCTTATCCCTAATGTTAAAAGCGGATCACATGCTGCACCACAGCTTGCTAAGTATGGAGCTGTGTAGCCGCAGACCAGTCAGAGTGCCCATGATGACCCCTGTCCATCACCATAAGCACCTACAATGGGCATGTGAGTGTAAGAACTGGGCCACGGAGCAAGATGGATGAAGGTGGCCTTCTCTGATGAGTCACATTTTCTGTTACATAATGTGGACGGCTGGGTGTGTGTGCGTCATTTCCCTGAGGAAGAGATTGTCCATGCACTATAGGAAGAAGGCAAGCCAACAGAGGCAGTGTGATGCTCTGGGCAATGTTCTGCTGGGAAACCTTGGGTCCTGGCATGATATGGATTTTACTGTACCGCATACCACCTGCCAACACATGCTTGCAGACCAAGTACACCCCTTGGTGGCATCAGCATTCCCCGATGGCAGTGGCCTCTTTCAGCAGGATAATGCACCCTGCTACACTGCAGAAAATGTTCTGGAATGGTTTGAGACCGTTCAAGATGTTGGACAAGCAAATCCAATCCATGGAATCCCCACCTCGCAACTAACAGGACTTTACAGGATTTCCTGCTAATGTCTGGCACCAGATACCACATGAGACCTTTGGAGGTCCTGTGGAGTCCATGCTTCAATGGGCCAGAGCTGTTTTGGAGGCCGGAGGGAACATAGACAATATGAGGCCGGTGGTTTTAATCTTATGGCTGATCATTGTGCCTTTTGTATAGGTGCCTTGTGTATGTAATATTGGCTAATTTGCAATGTATCAGCCATATGTTACAGTTGAAATATTGTTCTATTGAGAGTTTTTTCAAGGTGTAACCTTTAATGGTGAATTGTGATACACATTACAATCTCTAGTATGAGTTCATACTCACAGTTGCCATTTCGTTCTTAATTTGCTTCTTAATTGGGATAAAGGGGGGTTTCAGTAATTGCTTTGCTTTCCCCTGGAGCTTGGCATATGGTGTGGGCGGCGCCCCCCCGACCCTGTGCTCTGCTGGCCCACCCCCTCACTTCACAGCTGATCAGCGCTGCTCTGCCCCGCACAGAATGTAGATATTCAGAGAATAATTAAAAAAGTTTCTCCAAAATAAGAGCAGTATAAAACCAATACGTTTTTAAAATAATAACAACAAAAAACAGAATAATACATTAATATGCTTGTAATCTTGTAATACTCATTTAGAATCATATGATTGTTGTTATTCTTCTTTGTAATGGTCATTACATTCATGCTCTGAATACTTTTTGGTACTTTTGGCCACAATATTTTAAAGATTTTTGGAAGATGGGTATGAAAGGTATTTCTTCATGCTGCATACATAGCTGACAGTATGTTCCTAGGTATGTATTCCTACAGTATGTAAGGCATTACAGAGGCTGATTTGGTCACACTGCATGGAAATCCCACACGTCCTTCTATATTGCGAGGGTTGCTTCTGGGTACATCAGTTTTTTCCCATAGTCCAAAAGCATCCAATTTGTGGGCTGAAATTTCTACATGATGCCATGTGTTTGACTGGCATCTTGTCTCGGCTGTTTTCCTGCATCGTGCCTTCTGCTAGCGGGGCCTTGCTTCACATTCACTGCAACCGTCCACTGCATACGGGACTGTGATTGAAGCTCTCTCACCTAGGATAGTACACTGAATAGCAGCTCCGTGTGAGAAGTCAAGCATGTCCTTGAGGGGGAAAAACAATTATCTTGACATTCAGTAATTATCCCAAGAAAATGAATTCATACTGTACATATCAACAAATAAAGGTTTTAGTGCTCTAAATGTTATAAATGTAGTCATTTAAATATGCTTATCAAATTTTTCATTTTTCACTGCACATTTAAACTTAATGTGTTATTAGGCCACAGACCACATTAACCAACAGCTTCGATAACACGGTTTATCAGAGCAGAGGCAGGATCAGATATGAACTACAGTATCTCCTCTTGCATTTTTTCTTAATATATTTTCTTTTTAAAAAAAATATAATGTTTACGGTTCCTCTTACACGTTTGGTAGCTGTATGTAATTTCCTTGCTATTCAATGCCTTTAAGATAATACCCCCTTAAGGACTTAACTACCTTAATTATGCTCAAGCCATCTCAGAAAAGCCGCAGTGAAGATAATACTGCAGTAATAAGCAAGACTGTCCCTCTGAGAGCTTAATGGAACCTTGAGGACATTAAGGGAGGCTTAAGCACATTTACTCTATTTTGTGAAAAATGGATAAATGGATTGCATAAACTTCTAACTAAATGTGAGCCATTCTTCTTATTTTCTCAAAATAAAGATGTTCTGTGAAAGTTTAATCTTGGTATATACAACAAGCATGCACCAATTTGTTGCCACTGAGCAATGGCTGTAAACACAGGCCCAGA
This sequence comes from Mormyrus hasselquistii, assembly GCA_026779605.1. Classification (NCBI taxonomy): domain Eukaryota; kingdom Metazoa; phylum Chordata; class Actinopteri; order Osteoglossiformes; family Mormyridae; genus Mormyrus; species Mormyrus hasselquistii. The sequence continues at coordinate 23,597,346 of JAODKE010000037.1, read as the reverse complement.
GTCACAAAGGCTGACACTCATCATTCATAATGCCTCCAGCAGAATGCTTAACAATAGGAAGTTCTTAGAAAAATGTGACAGTCTGTACATTTGTTTCAGTCAGTTATGATAGCTGTTTTGGCTCAAAAATATATCTCATACCTAGCGTCAGATCTGATAGGAGGGCTGAGGTGACACACCCCTGAAATCCCATTGACCCCCTGGGTGCCAAAGAATGAACGGCACAATTTTCCTAAACATGTTTGTGGGAGGCATAGTCCCCAGAACTGCATCAACCCTCACGAGTCATAATGCTTTCATATGAGCTGTCCTGGTGGCTCCACAGATACCGATGGCTAGGTCGCTAGCTGGTGTGTAAACGCTCCCCAATGAGACCCATCAAAAGCAAACTCTCCGACAAGGGCTTTCTAAGGCCAACCCAACTCATGAAGACCTGTCGCTTTTTGCTCCATAATATTGCCTATATGCGTTTAGAGCTATAAAAATGTATCCGAGTTGATGATCTGAATTAATGGTAACATTATAGGAAGTTGCAAGTTACGTAAAGATATAGCCATAATTATTGTGAAGTTTAATTTTGCATATATAATAGAAATGGTGATGGTTCTCATTTTGGTCCTCGGATGTCCACCTCCTATTTCACTGTTGCCCATGTTTGCCTCCTGTTCTCCCCCATTTACCACAATTAAGATCCATCTTTCCCCACACGTGGGAAAACCTTGCAGTTCACAATGGCCTCATTGGGCTTATTTGATGTACATGTACTGCAAACCCTGTATAAATAGAAATGGCCTTTTTCTTTGGCATTCTAGGTCACGCCGTGTGCGTTGCGTAACCCAAGCTGTTAGCAGGAAGATTAAGAGCAAAGATGATCCGTGTAGCAAAGCCTCACTGGGCAATACCGCACTTCAGTTGCGTTCATGCCCCGATAGCTGTGACTCTTCAGGCTAAGTCAGCCCTCACGCAGTCCGCATCAGTGCATTTTAACTGGTGAAGACACTATAGTGACTGCAGTTCACCCCAATTTGCTTTAGTTAATGCACAAGTGCATAAATAAACGATCATTCAAATTACTACTTTCCTGAGCTTCCTTATGTACTAAAAACATCTGCTTTGTTCAAAATATTGGTGCTGATATGTTTTATGTTAGCATGTTAGCACAGCATATAAAATTTCCCTTGAGTAATGCATACGTTATCCCGAGATTGCAACCTCAGCGTGCCTTAACGGGGTGGAGGGGGCTGTGTGCTTAAGTGATCCACAGAGCTTGGCTGCCTGTGGTTTCAGATCCTGGTAGGGCCTCCTTGGTCAACAGGTGTGTGGGAGTTGACCACACAAACTATGATACACAAAGACCCTCATGAAAGCTACCAAACACACCCAAGACATCGTGCCAGGAGCAGAGCTGGGCAAGGGGCTGCTTGTCAGCAAGTGTCTACTTTGCCTGGCCAGCCACAAAATCTGTATGGGCCCAGTACAATATGGTTGAGTGTGGCCGTCCTGTGGATTCACTATCCACACAATGAATTGTGAGGAACGGTGCCATTTGGACAGCAGGTATGAGTGGGAAGGACCCTGGATCAGTCCTTGCTAAGGATACTGCTTTTGGGGACATCTTACCCGGCAGGGGAGATGTCTAGAGTCTGCTTTACGGCCATGCAGAGTGTAGGCTCTGATAGCAGGTCTCTTTATTGTTGGTGTAGTCTCTTCTGCCTCATTTTCCTATGGTGAAGGACCTTAGACATGTGCGGGGATACTCCCTAGCTCCCAGTCTGAAAGAAGTGCAGCTCGAGTTTCTCCTGGTGGACAAAAGAGTTCTCTATGTTGCAGAGAGGAGACTCACTGTTGTGTGTATACATTGAACAGTGTTTCAAAATACCCAGCCATAGAAAAATGTATGACGTGCTATAAAGGCTGCCTTCTTTGTGGTCCTACTGGGAAAATTCGATGCACACATGGGGAGCAATGGGGAGGGCTGTGACTGGGAGGAACAACGGTCTGAATCTAAATCTGAGTGGTGAACTGTTACTGGACTGCGCAAGGAATGTATTTTCCATAAAAATACCACATTAGAACAATAATCACAAGTGTAGCTGGCAGCACAGCACCCTAGGCCAAAGGACAATGCGTATTTGGGATGGGAGGAGTTTGGATTTGTCACGGAGAGATGAATTTTCCTAAAGAACTTTTGGCAAACCGCTCAATGCCTCAGGAGGGAGAGGCCGGAACTTGCACAAGCTGTGCACAGCAGGCATGGGGAGTGATGATGAGCACTGGGGATCTGTTCGAAGGAGGAAGGAACACTTTGACAAACTTCTTCATTTGGTGGTTATGCCCAGTCACCAGAAGGCAGTGCTGCAGACTTTGTTTGAAGTGTAAATTATCAAGTTACTATCCTGGGTCAGGGGCCACCATAATATTGCTAGTACTTGAATGTATCAGGTTCACTAATTATCTGATTTATTCACATTTAATTAATTTGTTTACGTTTTAACAATATTTGTAAATTATTACATAAATCTCTGTATTTCTTATATAACTATAAGTTAAGAATTAACAACAAAGTATTCTTCATCTTGATCTCAGCTATCCATCACATACATGATGAACACATTATGATTAATTCAGGTCACAAAACAGCACTGTACATTTCATTAAATATTTTACTATATAAGTCATGAAACAATATTGTACATTTCATAATTCATTAACCATTATATTCTTTCAGCCGTCATTACAATGAAACACCAGTGGGTGGCAAAAGAGAGCATATCTCGTGAAAAACATGATCTAGTTCACTGGTGAACAGACAAATTTATGAATCACTGAATAAATGCACTGAATGAACTGATAGATGAATCACTCATTAAAAGAAGTAAACTGGCAGTATGCAGCCGGGTTTGGACTCCCTGCCCCTGATCAGAATGCGACTCTTCGGGTTCGGACTCCCCGCACCTGATCAGAATGCGACTCTCCGGGTTCGGACTCCCCGCCCCTGATCAGAATGCGACTCTCCGGGTTCGGACTCCCCGCCCCTGATCAGAATGCGACTCTCCGGGTTCGGACTCCCCGCACCTGATCAAAATGCGACTCTCCGGGTTCGGACTCCCTGCCCCTGCACAGAATGCGACTCTCCGGGTTCGGACTCCCCGCCCCTGATCAGAATGCGACTCTCCGGGTTCGGACTCCCCACCCCTGATCAGAATGCGACTCTCCGGGTTCGGACTCCCCGCCTCTGATCAGAATGCGACTCTCCGTGTTCAAACTCCCTGCCTTTGATCAGAATGCCAAATGCTGGTAGTGATATCACCCTTGAGCAAGGCCCTTAATCCCAGCTGCTGCAGGGACACTGTCTGACCCTGTTCTCTAAGCTTGTTTGTCACTTTGGACTGAACTGTCTGTTAAATTAATGTAAACATAACTGAATGATGACTCACACATTGAACGAAATTAATTAATCAGTACAGTGAACCAAACCATTAAGTTCAGTGAAATGGTTTGTTGAAAATGACACAGCTGGGGTGCAGGTTGATCCCACTTTTTATTTCGTCCTTGGGCATCCTCACTGTCATCACACATTTCTTTGTGCTGCCGTGTTCAGCCTTTGTTTGTTTCAAATTGTTTTTTACTTATTACAGCTTTTGTCATTGTTCTAGCAATATTTGGGGAAATTATTTGGGGCTTTGGTTGTGCTGGAGATGCATTACTTTACCAGAAAAACATCACTGTTATTAATGAATGAAATGTTTAGAAATTAGACTTTGGTTTAATTTATTGAACAAAGAATATTTGTTATCTTATTTTTTTTTTTTTTACAATTTTCTCAAATGCAAAGAACGTTTCTTAGCTGGGTTCCTCGTGACAGTGTCTAACTAATTTAAGACATAAGAAGCTAATTGCTTGATTGCCTTTGGAAGCTTTCAGGACCTTTCCCAGGCTGTAGCGCCTGTGTCCTCAGTACACTGCCAGCCTATCTGCTGCTTAGCAGAACCTCAAACAACAGCTGCAGGCAACTGCAACCATACAGCATCTACGAGGAGAGGCATAAAGAGCCAGTTGATAGTAGGAGACCAAAGGACTCTCAGGAATGCTAGTGTATTTCTACTGTCATTTAGCCAGGCTCAGTGCTCTCTTTATTTACCAGAATAGTTAATCGATATGGATACAAAACAAGCCCTTTCTCCAGTTAACTATAAATTAGCATGCAATGAGTCTAAGTTTCTACATTTGTGCTGTTGCCACAGCCTACGATTTTGGGTTTTTCTCCACAAATCGCCGTTGCTACCTATTTCTTTATAAGTTTCTTCTTTAATAGAACTTCTTGAGTAACCATTTAAGCATTAGTTAATTGTATTTTCCAATACATCCAGGTAACAAGAGTAACATTATTTAACAAAAATTTGCACAAAAACAACCGATTGTGCTGCGTCTCACAAAACAGAGGTAATGATTAAGAAAACCTAAGCCAGTGTCCAACCTTGCAAGGTTTTCATTCTTTTAAAGAATCACATTATTTACACAATATCAAACAACATTATCTGAGAAGTTGTCCTCACAACGATGAACCAAAATATTATGAGCACCCCAACATATAGCGAAGAATGTTGACCATCTAGTAAATAAGGTGTGTGGCAAGGCCTGGAATATATTCAACGGTAATATGGCATTCAGTACTTGTAGTTGACATGTTGTACTCAGAAGAAATGGGCATGGATAAACATCTGAGTGACTTTGACAAGGGCTAAATCAGGTGACTGGGTCAGAGCATCAGCTGTGGTGAGTACCTATTGAGGTCTGAGGAGGGAAAAGCTACAAACTGCCAATAGTGTGACGGACAGCCAGGACACATCAATGCAAGATTGAATGATGTGAATGGAGGCTGTCCTGCATGGTACGAATCAACAGCAGGGCTGAGGCAGATAATTTTGATGATGACCAAAGCAATAGCTACTCACCACAGTTGACGGTGAGGATCTCAAAAGCCTTAGCTTGTCATATTGGTTGTTAGTTTGTACCGCGCTGGCATCCAGGCCAGGGTGTTCCCCGGCTGTGTGCCCTGTGCTGCCCCGGATAGACTTCAGGAGTTCTCCATGACGCTCTATTAAGCACAGCTGTGGCATACCAGGATTTAAGGTTGCGACCACTGATTTATATTAAAAAGATCTGCAGGGAGCTCATATGTAAGAATTATGTACTATTTATGCCAAGCAAACGTAATATTAAAACCACCTGCGTAATATTGTGTTGGCTCCCCTGGTGCTACCAAAACTGCTCTGACCCGTCAAGGCATGGACCTCTGAAGGCACCAAGACGTTAGCAGCAGATCCTTTAAGTCCCGTAAGTTGCGGGGGGGGGGGGATCACACTTGTTTGTCCAGCACATCCCACAGATGTTTGACTGGATTGAGATCTGGGGAACTTGGATGCCAGGTCTTGTGTTCCTCAAACAATTTTTGCACTGCTGTTGAGGAATACCAAGGGGTGTGCTTGGTCTGCAGCAATGTTTAGGTAGGTGGTAAGTGTCAAAGTAACTCCCACATGAATGCCTGGACCCAAGGTGTCCCAGCAGAACATTGCCCGGAGCATCACACTGCCTCTGCTGGCTTGCCTTCTTCCCATAGTGCATCCTGGTGCCATCTCTTCTTGACACTCACACACCCAGCCATCTTCATGGTAACAGAAAATGTGACTCATCAGACCAGGCCACCTTTTTCCATTGTAGCATGACACGGTTCTGATGCTCACATACCCATTGTAGACACTTTCTGCAGTGGACAGGGGTCAGCATGGGTACTGCGGATATGCAGCCCCATAAGTAGCAAGCTGCGATGCACTGTGTGTTCTGACACCTTTCTATCATAGCCAGCGTTAACTTTTACAGCAATTTGTGCTACTGTAGCTCTCCCATGGGATCGGACCAGGCGGGCTGGCCTTCGCTCTTCACGCACATCAATGAGTCTTGGGAGCCCGTGATCCTGTCGCCGGTTCACCAGTTGGCTTTCACTTTGGTAGGTACTGACACTGCATATCAGGAACACTCCACAAGACCTGCCATTCTGGAAGTGCTCTGACCCAGTCATCTATCCATCACAGTTTGTCTCTTGTCAAAGTAACTCAGATCCTTATTCTTTCCCATTTTTCCTGTTTCCATCAGCATCAACTTCAAGAACTGACTGTTCACTTGCCTAATATATAATGACACCCTTGACAGGTTCCCATTGTAAACAAATAATCAATGTTATTTTCTTTACCGGTCAGTGGTTTTTATATTATGGCTGATCGGAATGCATGCATGTAAGAAAAAAACATGGAGGGCATATTGTCACAAAATATAAATGAATGAATATCATTTAAACAATCATTCAGATAACAATTTGCCTCACTCCTTGAAGGCCAGTGTGTGGAATTTGCATGTTCTATCCCTGTCATTGTGTCGTTTCCTCCATACACAGTAAAGGTAGGGAAAATTATATGCAAAAATAGGATTCAGTTTTGACATATATTAGTAATCAAGAGTTATCCAAAATATTTTACATTGGGATAAAAGTGCGTATTTATCATATTTATTGATAATTAGGTGAGACTGCTTTAATGCAGGAACGCTATAAGGCAAGAGAATATTAAGCACAAATCCATTGTTTTCAATCATATACACGCTGTAGGCAATAATTATTATCATGCCCGGTTTAAAATGCGTTTTACGGCTGAATAAATGAAACAACTGAAGCATAACCTGCACACTCCTCGTTCTTGTTATGCCACAATCCTTTCAGTGCAGCTGACTGTTATTGCTGAGCTGTAAACAGGATGTCCTTCTAAATGAACCTTAAAAAAGTTAGGAAGCCCTTCCTTCCTGTGTCTTTGGCTACGTTCACACTGCCACGCTGAAGTGACTCAAATCAGAATTTTTGCCTTAATCTGACACAGATCTGATCTTTTCAGGGTTGTATGGACACGCGAATCTGATCTTTTCGAATCAGATTTGTGTCACTTTCATATGTGGTACTAAATCTCATACGTATCCGATTCGTGGCCATGCGACCTGAATCTGAACGCTCAGATCGGAATTCATGCGGCTTTTTGCTTATACGCATGCGCTGACATCATCAGCCTGCAAACTGCTCATCTGTACATCCATCCACATCACAGTCCCACCACTGCTGGCTCCTTTCTCGTACCCACACATCTCTTGGTGCGGCAGTTCCAGCAATAACTGCGAAGGCAGAAAAAGCTAGCCGGCTGATTTTTTTTCTCCTTTTCGACCTGCTCATGTACAGCTGATTCACTGTTTGTCGTCCTCTAGAGCAAAGTGCGATCCATGCGTGAGCTACTAACGCCTCCATTTTTAATGCCATGAGTCGTCCCACAGATATGAAATTTTTTGTTGTTGGTGACGCAGTTGACCCGTGTAAAAACGTATCAATGTGCGCATGTGTGACGTTTCGGAGGACCGATGCGTTCACATTACAGTCAGATACATGTCACTTGTAGTTATGAATGTGAACCGCCAAGATCTGACGAATCCGATCTGAGCAAAAAATGGGAATTGAACGATGTGTGAACGTAGCCTTTGCTAGACTCTGGATGAGCAGTAGCAACTCATCTGGAGAATGTCCATGTCCACTGTTGACTCTACATTCTCTTGCATTTTTTTAGCAAATCGCATGTAATTGAAAGAACACGAGTCACCCGCTCCCAGATGAACAGCAATTTTAGTTATAGAAATTTCTACTGTATGTGCTGCTATCAGTCAGTTGTGACATTTCCTCTACTGGCTCTATTACATTCCTTTCTCGGATATTTTAACTACAATACTTTTGCCATCCATCCATCCATCCATCCATCCATCCATCCATCCATCCATCCATCCATCCATCCATCCATCCATCTCCTTATCCCATTCAAGGTTACAATACACTGTGTGCCGGGCCTCACCCTATCATCAGGCATGCACTGACGCTCACCATCATACACGATGGGTAATTCAGAGATAGCAGGCAGCCCCAGTGCATGTCCTCTGGCTGTGGGGGGGGTCACTAGAGCACAGAAAGAGAACCTGTGTGAGACAGAGGAACATGCAAATTCCACACACACTGGGGAGGATGGGGCACAATTTCTGTACTAGCACTTTATTTCAGAATGGCTAATAAAAGAATAAAACATATATTTTATAATAGAAACTATTAATCTGTTTGTTTTTATATTTAATTTAACTCTTTATATAACTGACTTATATAGAGCATTTTTGTCTGCCTATTTTGACCCGTGGGTCTGAAGTAGTGATGTAGTATTCTTGTGCAAAATGTATTGCACATCTAATGTCATTGAACTGGGTGCTTTTGCCACAGAGAGAATGGATCCTTTTGAAGAGTTTAGAAGGAGATTTCGCAAGATCAGAAATAAAAAGTAGGAATGTAACAATGGACATGCAGTAAGGGCATAGTGGGAGGAACTGTATTAAACTAAGTGCAGACAAGGTACATATTCCAGAAAAATTGCCATTTGTTTGTATAACACAAAGGTACAATGTTTCCCTTTGATTATCCAGAACAATGTCAAGGTAACCGAGACCCTGAACAGAAAGGCAGTCTACCTCATGTTACACAATCACAGAGGCATTTTAGATTCTGCATGCTTGGAATGTAGGTGTAAGCTCATGCAACATGGTGGTAAACATGTAGCCCTCACACACAAAGGCAGAGCACGGCCAGGAACTGTAGCCTCAGTCTATGAGGAAATGCTGCTCCCCCTGAGCTATGGTATCGCCTCCCGCAGTGCTGAAATGAAGGCCATTCATTAATAGTGAAACCTACATTTTATCATAAAACAACCTGATTTATAATAGGTTTTATACTCAGTGGCCAATTTTTAGGTTTGCCTTGCTGGGACTGTGTAGAACCCACTTTTGCCCCCAGAACCGCACCAAGTGCAGATGTGTTATGTTCACAGAGGTACTTCTACATGCTATTGTGGTACTGAGTTGTCATATTTGCACTTGTGGCCTTCTTGATGGTTTTAACGAGCCTGGCCATTCTCCACTGACCGCGCCTATTAATAAGGTGTTTTTGGCCACAGAAGTGACTTGGGATTTGATGTGTCTTGCTCATGGCACTGTTCTCTGTAAAGTGTAAGCACTGTACTCTATGAAAATCCCAGGTGGGTGGCTGTTTCTGAGATACTGGAAGCACCACGTCTAGTACCAACAATCACACTGTTCATAATCACTTACACTTATGAAATGTTCTTATGCATTGATTTGATCTTAGATCATGTGCGTACGGTAAAATCCATGCCAAAGTTCAGATTTATAAAAAACGATCTTGGAAACATACTTATACCCACGTCAGCTTCAGACCTGGCATATGCATTTTTCCTTGTACTGACCTTAGGGTACTGCAGGTGGTTAGAAATCTAAGAGTGCCAGTAAGTCATCTACTGCTGCTTAATTGATTCTGCATAATAATAATAATAATAATAATAATAATAATAATAATGATAATTATAGCTAATAACACTTGTGGCCTGTCGCCCCCAATTTACAGTAACACCACAGAAAAGGCTCCCAAACTGCATCCCTGAATGAGTTTGCACCACCGGCAAAACCTCGATTTCAGCCCCCTTAACATTCTTCTTTTTGCAGCTCGCCATTTACAGGTGGAGGATTTGGGCTTTGTTTCAAGCTCATTTACATGCTCATGATATTACTTAGGGGGTGTGTCTAAGGTGGAGCTCTAAAACCATTCAGCTACGAACAATTTCATGATTCTTCGCAATTTGTAATATCGCACATCTGGGAGAGTGTCGTGCACATGTGTTTCGTTTGTACGTTCATTTTTCTTAAGCACACTTACACACTTTTGAGAAATGATCATAGACCAAATGCAGGATGGTTTCTATGCATTTCTTGAATGCTAAGTGAACCTCCTGACCCTGTCTGTGTGCTGTATGTACACATTTTCAGCTGCGAGATCCTCTGTTTGAAGAAGCATTCTATTTGTGTTAGCCAGCACGTGTAGCTAATAAAGTGGAGAATGAGTTTATACAAAGTATTTTATATTCGGCGGGAGGGGTAGTTAGGAAGAAAGGATATTTTTTTCTAGTCATTTTGGAAAGCAGACAATTATAAATCATGGTAACTGACTACATCATTGGCTATATATACATTATAAAGATGTTTCACCTCCACATAGATCATGAAAGGAATAGTATATGCAATTTAAGAAGTTAATTCCAATTTTATGTATTTGTTTCCTTTTTTCAACCTTCACATCAATCACAAATCTTGTCATTCTTGCTTGTAAAAATGTCCATTGTTATAATTCACAGCTTTGTTATCAGTCTAAACTATATTTTGAAAGACAGACGTTTTTTTTTAAATGTCGTAACAGCAAAACAAACTATTTTTTGCCTCTTTGAGGGTTGCGGAAGTGGCCAGAAGGGCACTGGTTGTTATCCAGCATGAAGCCTTCCACTGTCTGATTGATTGAGGCTGACGTGAGGACGTTCATGGCGGTGTGCTGCCACCCTCAGCCTTCCGGCGTCTGACCAATTAAATATGGCTGAATTCTGCATATCTGCCCATCGGCGGTGGCTGGCAAAGGGCACCCAGTGCCAAAACACCGTCAACGGAACGCGATCTGCTAGACAAGAGCTGCAAGAACTGAGATTGAGTAAACAGATGGGATTGCTGATGAGGCTTACAGGAGACAAAGTGAGCAACAACGATAGGCCCTGAGTGTACACGCTGTATGGTGTAATGCTGTGTCTCAGTGGGTGGTGTCTACATTAGGCATCTGATTCCAGAAGGCCCTACATTCACATCACAACATGGTTGGGCCCTGGAGCAAGGCGCTCAACCTGGACTGCCCCAGGATTCTGGCTGACCTGCTGTCTGAGCCCACACGTTCCTCAGTTGTAGTTGTATTTAGCAAACAAAAGCATCTGCTAAATGAATGAAATGCAAATGAATGGGCAGCGGAGCATTCAAAGGTGCAGGGTCATGTTCTGTGTACCTTCCGCTTACCTTCCACAGCACAAACATAAAATGGATTCTTCCTCCTAACATACAAAGTCCTGATTCTGATGCCTCCTCTGCATCACTAAGATACTGCTTATTTATAGTAATACAATAATAGTATGATGCACTTATATGTGAACGATAGCAAAAGCACAAGAAATACTGAAAGTTCTTAAACATCAGAATATGTGACAAGGCCCCTACAAGTGCTTCATATACTGTACTACATAAACTCCTGTCATGTTTAATTTTACTGGTTTATGAAGAGTAATTGTGAAGCCAGTACTGCAGTACGTAAGTATATATCTCAGTGATAACCCAGGAAGAGGTTTTGCAGCAAGGATGGTCATATTAGGTAGATAAGACTAACAGGGTAACAGGCTGGCAGTAAATGTTGCTAAATGTCACCATTTTGTTGCCCACCTAGTTATAACCCATCATATTCTAGTAGCCTTTAAGCCTCCCATGTACAGGTATGGATTAAAATAAGAAATATCTATGGTAAAACGACACAGACACAACAGGTGATGTAACATTTTCTGAATACATATCTTTATGGGGACTCTCCATTCATTTCTACAGGCGTAACCTTTATCCCAACAATAACAAGCGTGATCCCTACCCAGCCCTAAGCTAAACCAAAGTAAACAAACAAATACACTTTTCGTGTGTTTAGTTTTTTGATTGCATTCACAGAATTTTATAAAATTGAGTTCTCTTTAGTGGGCACTGAAAAAATGTCCTCACAACATCAGAATAACAGGTTTTCAGGTAGCAAGTAACAGGTAACTTGGTCCCCACGATGCACTATATATGTGACCACATAAACACACACTAAAGGATAACTGTAAATTGATATGGTAACCTTCTTTAAGGCAACCTAAGACGCTGTGACAGACTCTGACTGTAACACTCTGAGTATTGGTGTTGGTTAATGTTAGACACCCGGGACTTGTGTGATGGGGTGACGTGTTCACTGAGGCGCAGTAGACTTTTGGCCTCACACCTCAAGGATTGTGGATTGAATTTCATTGCGGTTTTGTCTCTGTATGGACTTTGAATGTGCTTACTGTACATTTCTGTTTATCCAATTAAGGTAATTAAGTTGTAGTGAAATCTTTAATGTGGCCTTACCATGTGCATCTTACGATGAGCTGCCACCTCCCATGCAGTGCACCCTTCCTTGTTCTCCTGCCTAACCATCAAACTACAATGGGGAGGTACACATGGGTAATAGGAAGGTCAAACCTGTAAGATGAAGCCACAGTACTGAAGGTCCTTTGTCCCCAGAGAATGCCGTAAGCCGTAATAACTACCGCTATTTAACATCTCATATGTACAGTATAAATAT
>JAODKE010000037.1:23561784-23572747 GCA_026779605.1 Mormyrus hasselquistii | reverse complement strand
CACAATTTGACAGACTTTTTTAACATATTTCCTACTTTCCAGCAGCCTGTCGTTTCCCCCTAATGGCCCGAATTAGGCTGAACAGAGTGATTAATCGCATATTCAGTTGCATTATAACTCGAAAGTACTGAGTTGGCCAACTAATTCAGGACCCCAGCTGTGGCCAACATGAACTGAGTAATGGACACCACTGTGCCTGCTTCTGCTTGGTCATTGTAATACAGATGCATCTGTAATGAAGAATGACAACTCACTGATTGCCGACAGTCTACAGCGTGACCTTTATGGACCAGCTAGTGCCAAGCGGCAGCATTTTCACGCAGGTTACAGCCCTAATATTTGACTTGTTCAGATGAAATATAGCCACATCACTTCGAAAATAAAAATATATAATAGCTAGTATTTTTTAGCCTATGACTATCTACGCAAGTTTCTCTTATGACTGGGGTGTCCTAAAGGTCGGGGCCCTGTGTCGCACCATAAAAACGACTCTGCAGGATTAACAATCTCACACTGAGACAAACTTGGAACAGGCCTAAGTATCGACAGAATAACATCCTAATGGGTGGGGCCCTGTGTCGCACCATAAAGACAACTCTGGCAGGACTAACCATCTCACACTGAGACAAACTCAGAGCAGGCCTAAGCATCAACAGAATAACAAGACACAGGTGTAACTTAGATTGAATGAAGTAACTCAAGTTAATAAAGGAATTAACAAATAACACAAAAATCAATAATACGGTACGCCCCCCAGTGACAATGAGTTTGATTATCCATGGCAGTGGGGAGGGTAAACCTCTGTGTCTGTGATCAGAAGGCTCCTGGTTCAAGCCCAGCCTCAGCACATCTGTGGGTCCATGAGCAAGGCCATTAATCCCCAGCTCCCCGGGCACTGCACCAGGCAGCTGCCCTTTGTATGTATGTCAGTAGGTTATGAAGTAGTAGCCTGAAAGCTACAGGTTTGCGAGGTTGGAATCCAAACTCTAACAAAGTGGTAAAGAGTTCCTCTGGGTTCCTCCACAACCCAAACACATGCAAATAGGCTACCTGGCTTCCCTAAATCACCCATCTAAATTGAAAGAGGACACGAGTTTCATATTATTAAAGCTGTTACAGACAGGCAAGTGTATAGAACAATAGGGACCTCAGGAAGGAATGGGGATTTTATTTTGGTTTGGGAGTGAAGATACTATCGGGAAGGGTAAACAAGAACAAACATTTCCGCTTCAGTGGAAGGGAAATATACAGGAAAACAAGACCTGTGTCAGGTCTTTGGACATGGGCTCAGGATCCTTGTGCTGTGTGCTGAGGCCAAGAATATAACAGAACCCGATTCCATTGACTAAAGTTCTCCCACCTTCATATAATTATTACCTAGTTGAACTATTAGCCCATCTGCAGAAATGAATGATAATTATTTCTTCTCTCTAAAAATAAACAAACAAACAAATAACTAATGAAAAGCACATTGGAGTCGTCTGTCTGGGATTTTTTTCACTGTTGCTCTGGGCGTATTATATCTGATGTAAATTTTTCTTATGTATAGTGTGGAATTGAGATCTCCCGCAGTAAAATGAAACATTACCATGGATTGATCCGTGACCATTTTAAATAGAAACTGCTGTGTCAGTGAAACGGAAGAAACTCAGTGGCATAAACCCTCATAAATAAAGGGCTGTGAAGATATGAAGGAACCGTAGAACAAGACGACACAAAGTTCAAGACCATACTGTATAATAATAATAATAATAATAATAATATAAAATCTTATAAAAGCCTTATTTCTATTATTGTGCTCATAAACTGTTTTTGGAGTTACATATACATATACATATAAACCTATAATGCCAAGGATTGTGTAGGGTTAGGGTTTACCATAGCAGATAATGTCATATGCACGAAAATTCCTGAAGAAAATTGCAGTGCTGGTGTTTTTGTTATCTTAAATCTACTCGGATACCTGCTGTGTTTTTATCAGTGTTTTATTTTACCATGTTCTAGCTTTGCTCTCTTTTTCTCCTTTTCAGAGAAAGTACAAGTGCTCTAACCTGGTTTTCACAACCGAATTTAATTCTTGAGCATATAGCTATGGATAATACACCAGCCATGGTGGAGTCTGGTACTCCTGAGTTTACTGCTCTGTACATACGCATTTATGTCTTGGAGCATAAAATAGTTGCCATTCTTAAGTGGAATCCATTGAATAGATGCAATTTGGAATTTGAGATGGGTATTGCTTCTGGCAGATGCAAATTCTTAAGAGGACAATTGTTTGCACAGTTTTCTGATTTTTAAACATGAAAGTAAATTTTAATTGTGTGCAAACAAGTAGAGTGGCAGCAAGGAGATATTAGTAAACAAACTGATTGGCACCATGTGAATAGCAAATGCATTTAAGGAATCTGCAGATGTCCTTAGAAGGCATCATAATAAATGAAATTTGGCTTTTCCAAGTCATATCTGTATAATTGTTTGTCAGCAGGCTGGCTCATTATTCTCAGGGCATTCTGGTACGTCAAACAAAAAACACACACAGTCCCCCAATGAAATGGATAAAAGCTCCTATATTTTATGAGCCATGTTGCCTTTATGTAGCTATCAGCATAAAAGCTTCTTATACAGCTGCCCTTTCCAGACACGGGGCCGTTTATAATGGTCTTTTATAGGCAAAGCGAAACACAAACAAGATGAGAGCAAGAGTGTGCGTGAAAGGGAAGCTGTTCTGTGAATCCTGAGGCATGGTGTTGAATTTACTTTGGGGTCATCACTGTCCGTCAAGCCAGAGACCCGTGACCCATTGAGGAGGGCCACCTCCAAGCCACGGCCTGGAGAGCAGGGGGGGACAGCACCGGTCGCACCCGTGCTGTGGGGGGGCACGAGTTAACAAGCGACATCAAAGTGCCAGCCAGAGGGCACCGTCGGGTTAACCGGACTCAGATGTGGATATGACATTGTGCATTTTGTACCCCGAGATAGTCATAATAAGCCATTATGTAATTTTATTTATAGGATGCAGTTCAGCAGTTTAATGTGCTTGCTGCACAACTGTGTTACGTGGTATTATTTATTCTCTTGAAGATGATGGTTTAAGAGCTGCATGGACAGCAGGCATAGGTGGATTCCTCTGTAGCTCAATATCTAATTATTTTCTTCATCAAGTTATTTGTGCTGCTGAAAGCTTAGATTGTGATTTTCTGATCTAAACCAACAGCAAGATACAAATTAAATATCAAGAAACAGAACAAATTATCCAAAACAACCGATGCTGACAATTATCATTTTATTTATTTCAATGAACATTGCAACATGGTGTTAGTCAGAAATTTCATTCATTTTGTGAGTGTGTATCTGTGTGTGTCTGTGTGTGTGTGTGTGTGTGTGTGTGTGCATGTGCGTGTGCATACTGATGAGCTAAAACATTATGCCCAGCGTGTGAAGCAAATAATGTTCACTATCAGGATCTGGGATATACTAGTCGGTAAGCTAACATTCAGTACTTGTAAATGACATGTTCAATGCAGAAGACATCGGCGGGAATAAAGATCTGAGTAACTCTGATGAAGGGCAAATCATTATGATCTGTTGACTGGGTCAGAGCATCTCCGAATCAACAAGGTCTGTGCGGCGCTCACCGTCAGCCGTGGCCTGGGGTGGAAAAAACCACGAATCATCAACAGGGTGTTTGGCGGCCAGGACTCATCAATGCGGGATGTAAATGAAGGCTGTCATGTCCAGTGCAAACCACCAAAAGGGCTACTGCAGCTCAAATGGCAGATAATTTAGAGTAATATGTCATGACACACAGTGCATGGAGCCCGACTCCACATGGGGCTACATAACCACACATCTAACTTGTCGGTCCAACGCATCCCACAGACGCTCAACATGTACTCAGCCATCCACATGATGCAACAGAAAACGGGAGTCATCGGAGCAGGCAACGTTTTCACATTTCTGCTAGGCCCAGGTCTGATGTATGCATGCCCATTGTAGGCACGTTTGACCGTGGTACATGGTATTTGTGACTATATTTTTACATGCATATTCTGAAAATCTATGATGTCGGGTTACCTTTATTAGTAGAACCAATACAATACCCTGAAGTGGGGATTCAGTTAGACCCTTCCTCAGATCCAGATGGGGGGGCTCCTTGTGAAGCCAGGTCACAGCTGTCGAGACCTTGTTTTGACATCTGAAAATCTTGACAGAAGCAAAACATAGATTTTATAGACCAAGAGAGACAGCAGTGCAATTAAGATGAATTGAGATGCTGTGACAATGAGGAAACAGCCAACTCAATGAGAATGCACTTAGAAGTCACAACTGAATAATATCAAACCCTTAAATATATAATTTCATTACCCTCTAGGCTACATGTAATTCAAATAATTCGGAAAATATTGTAAAAACAAAAAAAGGGGGGGGGTCTGTGTGTATATTAAACATCACATGCATTTAAAGTGGAAAGAAATCATTAACTGTTTACACAGCTTGATTAAAACAGGAGAATGACTTCAGCAATACTAAATGGAATCTAAGAATCCATTTGCCATCGCACCGAGTCCAATATATTTCAGCATTAATGCACAATTCTGGTATTATCCAGAGTTCAGCTGGGTTTTTTGCAAATTGTCAATTAGCTTATAATCATTGAAATCCGGATGGAAGCAGAACTTCATATCAGTGTAAGCTAATAATAAAGTCTAACAAAGATGTCGCCTGACAACCTAATAACAGACAACTGCAGACAGAACTAGGAACAACCATGTTTAAGTGATTGATTTTAGTAATCAAGTATGCCACTGTCAAAATGAATTCTCATACTTCCTCTTTTCAATTATGTTGTGTTTCCTGTTGGGCTCACACCGTCTCCTTCAGTGTCTCTATCTCTGTCTCACTAAAGACAGACACACATGTGTGTGTGTGTGTGCGTCTTAGGCTGTTTCATTGAGAATAAATGGTTATTTCTATCATCATTCCTACACTGCATGCGGTAGGATTAGCTCTGATGTTTAACATGGAAAAGAAGACTTACAAGGTTCAGACACCTTTCAGGTGCTTTATCTCTGTCTCCTGATGCTTAGTATTTCATACTCCCTCCTCACGCTGCATCCTTTGTTTGTCTGTAGTGAAATCATATCATGCCACGCCAGTAACTGTTGCATACCAGTTTACGTCAGCCCGGCTGAAAATATACCCTTCAAATAATCCTCTAGCCAACCCCCTGCCACATACCCTGCTATGAACAGCAGCCAGCAGGGATGTCTCATTCTTCACTAGTAACATTTGCTCTGAAAAGTCTCACTCCATCTGAAAATTTACTCACAAACAACAACAACAGCAACAGTGTTTTTTTTTCTTACTGTAAAAGGAGCATTTTAACAACAAATGTCATTACATAGAATTATTCTCAGCATGAGCCAACAATAAGATGGACCATTCCGATTGATTCCTCTATTCCACTCAGAACCATACCAAACTGGTCCTGTCTTTTTCTCTTTTAGCCCATAGTGTATCAGTAAAACATGCTGTTGTAATACATTATGAATAAAGTAACTTTTATTGTATCTTCAAAAACATCTTTCCAATCCGAATATGAAAATAAGTCTCTAATTGCTGAATTCTGATATAATATTTGCTCATTCAAAGAATTATCACTTTTAAAGGGAATCCTTTGGAAGATGAGATACCTCAGATGTGCTTCGCATTGTGCAGAACAAGATAAAATAGGGGGGCTTATGATCAGACTCTCAAATTCAGAGATGAGGCTACAGCAATAGCAGTTAACTTTGATGCATTACAGGGAATTTAATCTTAGATTTTCACTCAGTTTGTGTTCATTTTCCATTCTGGTTTTAGGTAACATAATACAATATGATGTGATATATAAATTACCATGTTATTTTCTATATGCAGGTCTATTTATGCAGTTTCATACAGACAAAGTCAGCATCATCTGTAATAATAGCAGAGACCTTTTCCAAATGTTCCTTTTATTGGAACCCAGGACCTGCTATGTGAGTAGATTAGTAATGCATGGCTCCCCAACTGCTAATAATAATAATAATAATAATAATAATAATAATAGTAATAATACTAATAATAACAATTTTACTTGACAAGTACCAAAACGCCATCCAAGTGTCCATAAACAATGCAGAGAAAGACAAAAACTAGTGCAAATCATGATTAGAATGTCAGTTCAGATAATGGGTGAGACTCCAGGAACCTTATTTCAAAAACATGACAATCCTATGAGTCAGCGAAGAACAGACTCAATACCTCACAAAGTTTCTACTTCATACTAGTCCTCATATACTCTTAAACTCAGGCATGTGTAATATTCATATACTGGAGGGTGTGGTTTGCATAGTGTGGCTCATAACGACTGCAAGGAGCATTGATGAAGGAGTGCTTTTATATTTTCTCTTGGAAAAAAATCGCCTGGCCAAAATGACATGTGATTTGAACTGGTCTTATATTTTAATTGAATACTACCGTGAATCGAATCAAAATGTTTTTTCTTATTCTCTTAAAATATCTCTCTTTCCAGTTGCCTTAATCTAATGGATACAAGCTGTGTCTTTGCATTCTTTTATTCTCTTGTACATCTGGAGAATACGTTGACTTACTGCTGTTGCTTGGCAACAGCAAGCATATTTTTCTACTAGGAAGAGAAGCTGTTAATATCAAGGTGCAACTGTAAAAAGGGCTCTAGTTTGAATTTTTTGAAAACCAGTTCTACTCAGAAATATTTTTTTTAATGACAGGATTGTCCATCTTAAATAAAATTTGGATGTCTTAGGTAGGTAAGAAGAAAAGCCCATACAAAGCTTAGTGTTCAAACAATTTTTGTAAGATGCTGTAATAGCAAGTAAAAGGGCTATTGATAAATAAAGCATAACGTATCGAGAAAAATGAATTTACATAAAACCAGTTATGCATCAGTACATCTTAAATATAAATAATTATAAATGAGTTGACACAGCCAGAGATGTGTCATATGGGGTTGGACAATGGAAATGAAACATTGGCCAAAATAGTGTTTGCGGTTTCACACCTATATATATGCAGCCTGGTGGCCAGTCTTCACTGCTTACACATTCCATCTGTAACAGCAGAGTGTGAAGGTTGAATTAGCAGAGCAAAAGCACAGCTGAACATAAAATATTGCAATCCACACAACATACGCGTAATGGGAGACATATCAGTGTTCAAAAGGGAACAAACTGCTGGTGCGTGTCTCGCTGGCACATCTGTGACCAGGACAGCAAGTCTCTGTGGTATATCGAGAGCCACGGTTTCTTGGGTAATGTCAGCATGCCGCCATCAAGGATGGACCACATCCAGCAGGAGTAACTGTGGCCACAAGAGGAAGCTCTCTGAAGGGGATGTCCAGGCACTAACCCGGATTGTATCAAAAAAACATAAAACTATAGCTGACCAACTCACTGCAGAATTAAATGTGCCCCTCAACTCTCCTGTTTCCACCAAAACTGCTTGTTGGAAGCTCCACACGGTCAATATTCAAGGTCAGGCTGCTATAGCCAAACCTTTGGTCACTCCTGCCAATGCCAAACGTCGGATTGAATGGTGCCAGCAGTGCAAATCTTTGACTGTGGACAATATCACACATGTATTGTTCTCTGATGAGTCCACCTTCAATTTTTGGGAGTGTTACAGTGTAAGTTTCTAAAAACATTTTCTTAAGCGCCTTTCACAGACAAAGCAGTCACAAAGCGCTGTACAAAACGAAAATGCTTAAAACAGAAAATGTATTATAGCTATTAAAACAGACAACACATAAAACACGATTACAAAGGATCGACTCACATTTTACCAAAAGTCCAAGTAAAAAGGTATATTTTCAGCTGTCCTTTAAAACCATCAATAGTGTGGAGAAGCCCCAAAGAGGTTTACCACCTAGACTTTTGTGTACCCAGAGTACAGCACGGGGTGGATCAGTGATGGTTTGGGCTGAAATTTCATGGTATTCCCTAGGCCCACTACTTGTTCTACGTGGGCGCATCACTGCCAAGGACCACAGAACCATTCTGGAGGACCATGTTCAACCAATGGCTCAAATATTATACCCTGAAGGAGGTGTTGCATATCAGGATGAAAATGTACCAATACGCAGAATACGAGACTAATGACAGAGCGTTTTGATTAACATGAAAGTGAAGTTGAACACCTCTTAAGGCCTACGCAGTCACCAGATCTGAATATTATTGAGCTACTTTGGGGTGTTTTGGCGGAGTGAGTCAGATAACGTTTTCCTCCAGCATAACATAGTGACGTGGCCACTGTTCTGCAAGAGGAAATGCTTAAAACCCCCCTAGCCACTGTGCAGGACTTGTATCTGTCATTCCCAAAACAAACTGATGCTGTATTGGCTGCAAAAGGAAGTCCTGCACCATACTAATTTTCATTTTTCATAGACAAAAATCTCACAGGTTGGAAAAATTGTAATTTGCAATATTTGTTTTGTTTAACTTAAAATGAGGGTCTTTCCAGTTATTAAGTGCATTAAGTGCTTCTCACGCTTCTGTTTTTCGAGCTATTTGCCAAATAGGTTTTAGTTTTTATTTTTATTGTTCATAAAAATTCACCTTCGGTTGGTGCCCCATCCTGGGTTGTACCCTGCCTGACGCCTGTAGCCTCCGGGATAGACTCTATACCCCCTGCAATCCTGAAGCATCTACAGAAAATGGATAGATGGATGTATGGAACATTCACTGTCTGTTTTAGCAACAGGTTAATGTCGAGGTTGTTTGCAATAATGAAAATGGCTGTACTGAATAATTATAGTTCTATATTTGTAAACAGGGAAGGAAATCCTGTATTGAGTTATGTTTTGAATACATTCGCTTGATTGTTTGTGACAGAGCGTTTGTGACACCTAGCATGTGGCTTTGACTTAACAATATTCAATATTCAATATTCAGCTTAACAATATTCACCCACCACTCCCCATTAAAATATTGGGTCTGCCCATCACATTTTTCAGTGCAGCCACACCCAGCCAAGGTATTAGCAGAAAGGCATTAGAGATTATGTCCCGGTTACTCAAGATAATCCACAGACTTTGTAGTGAGCAGTTTAACGTAGGAACTATTTTGTTCTACCAAACTCCACACGCCAATTGAAACACTGCACAGAAGATTCAAGCAGGAGCACTCCAGCAATAACTTCTAATGCATTAATAAACGCAATGTTGCAAAATCATATCCAGAGTTCATCAAAAGACAATGGCATTTCTTCTCTTCATTTTGACTGGGAATGATGAATAAACAGTACCACCTGATGATATATGTAATGAATATTGATATTAAAAATTACGTAATCACACACAGTCTTAATAGAGATAGTCAAACTACGAAATAAGAAGCTTAAAAACTTACTGGGAAGGAGTTTGGTGTCCAATTAAAATATTTTACATTCAGGCCATTCAGAGCATATTTCAATATCTGCTATTCAGGTTTCATCATATGAAATGCAATTTGGCTTTTTATAACTCTTTGAAAACACACATGAGTTTCATAAATCAATTTCAAAACATACATCTAAGGAGATGCATTTTATTTTATGTATTATATTTCTTAATTATAATTTCATATTACATATGTCTTTATAAAGTTGGAACAAAGAATATGCATAAATGCACAACATATCAGTTAACGTGCCAATATTTTAAATTAATCAATATTCAAAGTTAGCACCAGAGACAAAGACACCACTACTGCACAGAAATAAGTAATGATTGCACTGCACGAAAAGCCGTTTTTTGGTACTGGAGGACGGGGCATTTTTTCTCTGTCAGTAGGTCTGTCACTGACATAAGACATCTTCATAATTCACTGTTAAATCTGGCCAGAGATTGACCTTTCATCTTTCAAATAAAAATTTCAATAATAATAATCTGATCTAACATTTTTCTGCTAATGTGCCCTGGCAAGCTAGTGACCATCAGCCTGCTGGCTCAGCAGGTGTCTCAGAGGTTAGCTGGCCATCAGTATCAGGGATAATCAAAAAATTTATCGGTTCTTGGTATTTGAATATTTCCACAATGGGGCATCTTCAGCAACGTGATTGTTACGGAAATGAGACCATAATGTAAACTTTTCAGAATAGAAAAAAACAGACTTCTGGTTTTTAACAAGTCATTTCCAAATGCAAATGGTCGTTCAAGATGCTGCGATGACATTTAAAAAAATATATATTTATGGAACATAATAACAGACAGCCAATTCACTGGCTTTGCATTAATGAAAATTCAGAGAGGCAGAGAATCAACTTGAAATAGGGAGGCAAGAATGTAAATTAATAAGTGGGTTGGTGTGTATGTGTGGGGAGGCGGTTATGTATATATTACATTATGGGGGCCAAATATCTAAATAATGTGATAAAACCTGTTATTTTGACATTATGGGGACATTTTTTTTTCAGACTTCACAAGGGGAAAATTTGTGAATGTAATCTCATATCCTGAGATAACGTCCTGCAGGCATTCCTGAACATACTCATATTATTCTCATGGTGGACAATTTAGGTTGCTAAATGATGTGTCAACATTTAACTCTGCCTGGAGTTGTGTTGTGTGAATTGAGTGTAACAGTGTTAAACATTTCCCACAAATAACATTCTATTTGAACTAGGTAGAATGTGCAACATTAAGAACTGTTGTACATTCATTGTTAAATTTGTACAGTACATACTTTGGAGAGAGCAGGAGATGGAAGAAAAATGAAAAGACACGAGAGACAAATGTTAATGTTACTTTTTAGTTTACTCACCAAAATCTCCCATTCCTACTGAATAAGATTATAGATGTTTACTTGGTTACTATTCCACCCAATGACCTTCAGATTATATGAAAATGGAAAAGCTAAATTTAGAAATGGCCTCAATTATTGACTAAAAGCCATGCATTCCCTGCAGAATGCAAGTCTCTGCATAG